>PVJN01009766.1:0-59630 GCA_004026805.1 Lasiurus borealis | reverse complement strand
GTTGGTACGCTTGAGGTTGTCCCAGAGGCTCCTTACACTATCTTCAAATTTTTGGATTCTTTTTGCATTTCTGGTTGAGTGGTTTTTGTTTCTTTGTATTTCAAATCTTTGTCTTGATTCTTGCGGTCCTCTAGTCTGCTGTGAGGTCTCTATATAATATTTTTTATTTCAGTCAGTGTATGTTTAATTTGGTCCTTTTCATATCCTTGAGGGTCTCGCTAAATTTATCGACCTTTTCTAGGAAATTCTTGAAAAACCTTATAACTGTGGTTTTGAACTCTATATCCAGTGGTTTGTTTTCTTCTATTTCTTTCATTTGTGATCTGTTTCTTTGTCTCTGCGTTTTCACTGATTCCCTGAATTGGTAGAGTAGCTTTGTGTGCTAGGTATCCTATATGGCTCAGTGGCTTAGCCTCCCCAGTTACCTGAGGTGGACACTCTTAGTGCACCCCTTTGTGGGCTATGTGCACAGTTGTAGTTAAGCCTTGAATGTTGTTGGTATTACTGGGAGGAATTGGCCTTCAGGCCAATAGCTATAAATATCATCTGTGTCTATGCTGGGAGAACTTCTGTGCTGGAGACACCCTTATGAGATAAGACTTGCAAAAGCCTCTGTGCTCAGCTTGGATGGGGCAGAGTATCAGGGCAGAGTATCCCCCGTGCTGGGATGTGAGACTTGCTTGGTCTCTACTATTTACTCAATCCATAGCAATCATCTGCCCTTGAGGAGAGTACTCTCTGTAGCATTTAATCACAACTGTCAGCTCTGGGAACATCCTTGCCAAGAGAAAGCCTTTAACTGCTATAATGCTTAAAGTGTTGGGTTAACTCCCAACAGGGGAGATCAAACTCCAAGAATATGCAGTGTACTCACAATTTCAGTAGGATAATGGAAGATAGTCTGAGGGTTGTAAGAACCATGCAGGCTGAGTGTGAGGAAAAATCACCCCAAGGAGAAATCTATTAAATAAGATCTAAAAATTCTGCATACTTTTAAATTTTATATTATTTTATTACATACATACAATTTACAAATAATGTTAATTCCATGAGTTTTGACAGTTTTTTTTTGTTTTTTTTTTTTGTGTGTGTGTGTGTGTGTGTGTTTCTTCAATCCCTCTTTGGACAAATGATCTCTCCAATAACAGCAACCAATTCAAACACCAAATATTAGTTTTGGCTGTTTATGGACTTGATATAAATGGACTTGTACAGCTCATATGTTTTTGTGTCTTTCTTCTTTTGCTTAACATAATCATTTGAGACTCATACATGTTGTTGAGTATATCATTAGATCATCTTTTTTTCTGGTAAAATTCCATTGTATAAATATATCATAATTTGTTATCCCATTCTTCTGTGGATGGAATTTGGTTGTCTCCACTTTTGGACTATATCTGAGTAAGGCTGTTATGACCATTTGTGTACAAGTCATTTTGTGGACATGTTTTCAATACCTAAGAGTTGAATTGCTGGGTCATATGGTAGATACATGTTTAATTTCATAAGAAAATACCAAACAGTTTTTCAAAAGGGTATACTATTTTACATTCTCACCTGCAATGTATGAGAGTTCCATTTGCTGTACTTCCTTGTTATCATTTATTGTTGGCAATGTCTTTTATTTTAGCCATTCCAGTAAGTGTAAAATGTTATCTCATTATGGTTTTAATTTGCATTTCCCTGATGACTAATAAATTCCAAACTATTTGAAAATAACCCCTGGTCAAATAATAAATCAAAGAGATTAGACTATTTTAAATGGAATGAAAACAATAACAACAACAAAACATAAAATTGTGGGATGCAAGGAATCCAGAGGCAGCAAAATCCCAGACATATGCTGAAGCAATTTCTTCTCCGATACTGCTCCTAGGGCAATGGAAACTAAAGGTAAAATAAACATATGGGACTACATCAAAATAAAAAGCTTTTGTACAGCAAAAGAAACATCAACAAAACAACAAGAAAGCCCACTGCATGGGAGGACATATTTGCCAATGTTATCACTCGTAAAGGTTGAATCTCCAACATTTATAGGGAACTCATTCAATTTAACAAAAGGAAGATAAACAATCCAATCAAAATATAGGCAACAGACCTAAATAGAAAATATAAGGAAGGCCAAGAGACATATGAAAACATGCCCAAAGTCACTAATCATCTGAGCTACAAATCAAAATGACAATGCAGTACCATCTCACACCTGTTAGAATGGCTTATCAACAAATCAACAAACGACAAGTGCTGGAGAGGATGTGGAGAAAAAGGAAACCTCGAACATTGTTGGTGGGAATGCAGACTGGTGCAGCCACTGTGGAGAACAGAATGGAGTTTCCTCAAAAAGCTAAAAATGGAACTCCTAATTGACCCAGTAATCCCACTTCTAGGAATATATCCCAAGAAACTAGAAACACCAATCAGAAATGTCATAGTGGCACAATTTACAATAGCTAAGATTTGGAAACAGCCTAAGTGCCCATCAGATGAGTGGATTAAAAAACTGTGGTACATCTATACAATGGAATACTACCCTGCAGTAAAAAGAAGGAATTATTTCCATTTGCAACAGAATGGATGGAACTGGAGGGCATTATACTAAGTGAAATAAGCCAGTCAGAGAAAGATGAATATCACATGATCTCACTCATTTATGGAATACTAGAGCTTTAGTGCACAGAATTGTGTAAGGGGGGTCCCCTCAGCCCAGCCTGCACCCTCTAGGACCACTCGAGGGATGTCCAACTGCCAGTTTAAGCCCAATCTCAGGGATCAGGCCTAAACTGGCAGTCGGACATCCCTCTCACAATCCTGGACTGCTGGCTCATAATCGCTCACCTGCCTGCCTGCCTGGTCACCCCCAACTGCCCCTCCCTGCTGGCCTGATCACTCCTAACTGCCCCCCACCGGTCTAGTCACCCCTCACTGCCCCCCTTGTCAGCCTAATTGCCTCCAACTGCCCCCCTTGCCGGCCTGGTATTCCCACATAGCCTGCTTGTTCAGTCGTTTGGTCATCCCTCACTAACCCCCTTGCTGGCCCGGTCACAGGCAGCCATCTTGTGAGGGCATGATGGTCAATTTGCATATTACCTATTTATTCTATAAGATAATTAACAACATAAACTGATGAATATAAACAGATCCAGAGACAGAGAAGTATCGATCAGACCATCAAACCTCAGAGGGAACGTAGGGGAGGGTGGGAGTAAGGGGTGAGATCAACCAAAGGACTTGTATGCATCCATATAAGCATAACCAATGGTCACAGACAACAGGGGCGTGAGGGCATGAGTGGAGGGTAGAATGGGGGGCAATGGGGCAATAAGGACATATTTCTAATACCTTAATCAATAAAGAAAAAAAAATTTTAATTGAGGGATGCAGCAAAAACAGTGCTTTTAATGATTTATTAGAAAGTGCTTATATTAGAAAAAAAGGAAAAGTATAAAATTGGTGATCTAAACTCCTACTTTAAGAAGCTTAAAAAATAACAAATTATATAAAAAAATAAGTAGAAGAAAGAAAATAATAAAAATAAGAGTAGAGTCCTGGCCAGTGTGGCTTAGCTGGTTGGAGCATCAGCCAGTGCACTGGAAGGTGATGGGTCAGGAACCCAGTTTACGGGTTCAATCCCTGGCTGGGGTGCATGCAGGAGGCAAATGATCAATGTTTCTCTTACATCGATGTTTTTCTCTCTCTCTGCCCCCCTTCCTCTTTCTATCTAAAAATCAATCAATAAATTTAAAAATATTAAAAAATAAGAACAGAAATCAATAAAATAGAAAATAGACAAAGTCAAAATTTGGTTCTTTGTAGGATTACTAAAAGGCTATATCTCTAGTAAGATTTATTGAAAAAAATATGGAGAAAACACAAATAACCAATATTAGGCATACAAAAAGGAATATAATTATAGATGCTACAGATGGTGAGGGAAAATAAGATATTATGAGTAACTTTATTCTAATACTGTAAATTGGACATTTTATATTAAATGGAAAAATTCCTTTAAAAACACAAATAGCCCTAACTGGTTTGGCTCAGTGGATAGAGCATCGGCCTGAAGACTGAAGGGTCCCAGGTTTGATTCTGGTCAAGGGCATGTACCTTGGTTGCAGGCACAACCCCAATAGGGAGTGTGCAAGAGGCAGCTGAATTAATGTTTCTCTCTCATTGATGTTTCTAACTCTCTATCCCTCTCCTTTCCTCTCTGTAAAAAATCAATAAAATATATTTTAAAAAAAGAATGCATCTTTAAAAAAATAAAAATTAAAAACACAAATGATTACAATGGACACAAAAAATAAAAATATCTATATTTATTTTTAATTTTTTACTTATTGATTGATTTTGAGCAAGAGAGAGAGAGAGAAACATCAGCTTGCTGCTCCATCTATCCGTGCATTCACTGACTTATTTGGACTACTCAGCCAGGGCTAAATACCCCATATTTATTAAAGAAATCAAACTTAGTGTCAAACTCTTTCCACAAAGAAAACTCAAGGGTCCGATGTCTTCACTGTTGAACTATTCCACATATTTAAGAAAGAACAAAATGATCATACATAAAGTCTTTCATAGAAGAACCACTTTCCAATTTATTTTAATCCAAAATAACCTTGACATGAAAACTTGATAAAATACTATAAGAAAAAATGTTATAAACTGATATCCTTCATGAAAAAATGATGGATACATTGATGCAAAAATCTGATAACTTTTGGTGTAGCAATTTCACTTCTAGGAGTTTATCCTAAAGAGGCCCTCTTGGAATTGTATAAGGATTAACTACAGGATATCCACTATAGTAACATTCTTTAACTTTAAAAATATTTTTTTATCCTTATGGGAATTGAACCTGAAACCTTTCAGTATATGGGATGTTGCTCTAACTAAATGAGCCACATCAGTCAGGGATATAGTAATATTTTTAATAGTTAAAACTGGAAACAACTTAAATGTCACCAAAGTATGACCAGTTAAATAAATATGGTACATTTATATAATAGAATACATAGCTATTAAAATGATAGGAATGTGCATTGAAAAAGAAAAACTCTCTATATTGTTTATTGTAAAAGTAGATTCCAAAGATTTCAGATGCTCTCACTCCCTGCTAAAATGAGATGAATATGTTATCTTAACTGTAATAAATCATTTCACTGTGTTTATGTATATCAAATCATCATGTTGTCCACCTTAAATACTTACAATTTTTATTTTAAAATAAAGGTAGATTAGCAAATAGTATTATGGGATGCTATTTTTTTCAAATAAAAATATGTATATTTATATGTAAGGAAAAAATACTGGAAGGATATAAATCAAATGTCAAAAATAGATAATCATTAGATGAGAGTGCGGTTCACTTTTATTTCCTTCCTTTTGCTTACCTATATTTTAAAAAAATATATTTTTATTGATTTCAGAGAGGAAAGGAAACAGAGAGATAGAAACATCAATGATGAGAGAGAATCATTGATCAGCTGCCTCCTGCATGACCCTCAATGGGGATCAAGCCCGCAACCTAGGCATGTACCCTTAGCCAGAACTGGACCCGGGACCCTTCAGTCTGCCGGCTGATACTCTATCACTGAGCCAAACCTGCAAGGGCATTACATGTATTTCTTACACAAATGTTTATGTATATGATGTATATGTATATGTATATGTATATGTATATGTATATGTATATAGCTTTTCTAATACAAAACAAAACAAAACAACAAACTGTTGTTGAAGAAAATTTTTTAAAAAATTATTGATTTTAGAGAGTGGAAAGAGAGAGAGAGACATAGATTTGTTGTTCCACTTTTTTTATAATTCATTGGTTGCTCTTGTATGTGCCCTGACCAGGGATCAAACCCGAAAACTTGACACAATGCTTTAACCAACTGAGCTGCCCCGCCAGGGCTAAAATATTTTTTTTAAATATGACCGATGGGCATTTTTGTACTTCTCCCTCACATTTATTAGGAAGAAAAGATCTGGGGCTGTAGAATGTTCCTCTTCACGTCCAACCTCAAACACACCTGACTTGGATGACTAGATACAGCTTCTTCCTCTTCTGACTGAGTCCACAGTGGCCCTGTCCTATTGGCTTAACCTTCTCTACTCAGTAGCTGAGACAATGTAAGTTTTGTAACTGCCCTACTGTGTGACTTTGGGCAAGATCTTCTCGTAGGGTCTAACTTCTAATTTAGAATCAATGATCTTCAAGGTCCCTTCCAGACAGAGGGGAAAACCCCCCCACAGATTTAGAATCAGAAAACCTCGGAGTGTGCTTGAGAATGTGGTTATCACCTCTCAGGAAAAGATTCCCTATTACTCTCCAGTGAGAGTGTCTCCAGCCAGATAGTAGGCACCTCCCAGCTCAGGCCTGGCCTTATATCTCAATGGTCCTGGTGTAGGGCTTGATACAGAGTAGTTGTTCAGTGAATTAGCTTTTTTGCCTCCACCTCCTAAAAAAAACCCCTCCAGAATAGGTTTTTCTAGGCTTGCTCCCGATGGTGATCTAACCCCCATAGGTTTTCTCTCTGCCCCTCTCCATCTCCTCTCTCTTTAAAAATCAATCAATAACTTTAAAAATATTAAAAAAAATAAGAGCAAGGTCCTGCGGAGCGCAGCTGTGAAGGAGGCTCTCGGATCTGCTGTCCCAGAACCGGAGCTGGAGCTCAAGTGCAGGCTGCAGGAAGCCCAGTCGGCAGGCCTGAGTGGTGGTTCCAGCATGTCGGAGGGGGAGTCCCAGACAGTACTCAGCAGCGGCTCAGACCCAAAGGTAGAATCTTCATCCTCAGCTCCTGGCCTGACGTCAGTGTCACCTCCCGTGATTTCCACCACCTCAGCTGCTTCCCCAGAGGAAGAAGAAGAAAGTGAAGATGAGTCTGAGATCTTGGAAGAGTCATCCTGTGGGCGTTGGCAGAAGAGGCGAGAAGAGGTGAATCAGCGGAATGTACCAGGTATTGACAGTGCATACCTGGCCATGGATACAGAGGAGGGCGTCGAGGTTGTGTGGAACGAGGTACAATTCTCTGAGCGAAAGAACTACAAGCTGCAGGAGGAAAAGGTTCGAGCTGTGTTTGATAATCTGATTCAGTTGGGATATCTCAATATTGTTAAGTTTCACAAGTATTGTGCTGACATGAAAGAGAATAAGTCCAGAGTCATTTTTATCACAGAATACATGTCATCTGGTAGTCTTAAGCAATTTTTGAAGAAGACCGAAAAGAACCACAAGACTATGAATGAAAAGGCTTGGAAGCGCTGGTGCACACAAATCCTCTCTGCTCTAAGCTACCTGCACTCCTCTGACCCCCACCCCCACCCCATCATCCATGGGAACCCGACCTGTGACACCATCTTCATCCAGCTCAACGGACTCATCAAGATTGGCTCTGTGGCTCCTGACACTAGCAACAATCATGTGAAGACTTTTCGGGAAGAGCAGAAGAATCTACACTTCTTTGCACCAGAATATGGAGAAGTCACTAATGCAGTGGTTCTCAACCTGTGGGTCGATCCCCTTTTGGGGATGAACGATCCTTTCACAGGGGTCGCCTAAGACTATTGGAAAACACCTATTTCCATGGTCTTAGGAACCAACACACGGCTCCTTGGTGTAGCAAAGTGTAGCAATGTAGTTTACTGTTGTCATATTAAGACTGTTACCCATGCTACTATTCAAGACAAAATTTCATTTATTTGTAATCAGAAATAAATATTTCACAATATATCATTACATATTGTTTTTGTGATTAATCCCTATGCTTTAATTATGTTCAATTTGTAACAACGAAAATACATCCTGCATATCAGATATTTACATTACAGTTCATAACAGTAGCGAAATTACAGTTATGAAGTAGCAACGGAAATAATTTTATGGTTGGGGGTCACCACCACATGAGGAGCTGTCTTAAAGGGTCGCGGCATTAGGAAGGTTGAGAACCACTGCACTAATGTGACAATGGCAGTAGACATCTACTCCTGTGGCATGTGTGCACTAGAGATGGCAGTGCTGGAGATTCAGGGCAACGGGAGGCTCCTCATATGTGCCACAGGAAGCCATCAGCTTCTAGAAGACCCATTACAGAGGGAATTCATTCAAAAGTGCCTGCAGTCTGAGCCTGCTCGCAGACCAACAGCCAGAGAACTTCTGTTCCTCCCAGCACTGTTTAAAGTGCCCTCACTGAAACTCCTTGCTGTCCACTGCATTGTGGGACACCAACGCATGATTCCAGAGAATGCACTGGAGGAGATCACCAAAAACATGGATACCAGTGCTGTACTGGCTGAAATCCCTGCAGGACCAGGAAGAGAACCAGTTCAGACTTTGTACTCTCAATCACCAGCTCTGGAATCGGATAAATTCCTCGAAGATATCAGGAATGGGCTCTACCCACTGACAGCCTTTGGGGTGCCTCGGCCCCAGCAGCCACAGCAGGAGGAGGTGACATCACCTGTGGTGCCCCCTATGTCAAGACTCCAACACCTGAACCAGCTGGGGTGGACACCCGCAAGGTGGTGCTGATGCAATGCAACACTGAATCAGTGGAGGAGGGAGTCAAACACCACCTAACGCTTCTGCTGAAGCTGGAGGACAAACTGAACCTGAGCCTGAGCTGTGACCTGATGCCAAATGAGAACATCCCTGAGTTGGCGGCTGAGCTGGTGCAGCTGGGCTTCATTAGTGAGGCCGACCAGAGCCGGCTGACCTCTCTGCTAGAGGAGACCCTGAACAAGTTCAGTTGTGCCAGGAACAGCACCCTCAACTCAGCTGCTGTCACAGTCTCCTCTTAGAGCAGCGGTTCTCAACCTGGGGGTCGAGACCCCTTCGGGGGTCTCACGACCCTTTCACAGGGGTCGCCTAAGACTATTGGAAAACACCTATTTCCCATGGTCTTAGGAACCAACACACCTCCTTGGTGTAGCAAAATGTAGCAATGTAGTTTACTGTTGTTATATTAAGACTGTTACCCATGCCACACCATGATTCAAGACAAAATTTCATTTATTTGTAATTAGAAATAAATATTTCACAATATATAATTACATAGTTTTTGTGATTAATCCCTATGCTTTAATTATGTTCAATTTGTAACAATGAAAATACATCCTCCATATCAGATATTTACATTACAATTCATAACAGTAGCAAAATTACAGCTATGAAGTAGCAACGAAAATAATTTTATGGTTGGGGGTCACCACAACATGAGGAACTGTATTAAAGGGTCGTGGCATTAGGAAGGTTGAGAACCACTGTCTTAGAGCTTACTCGGGCCAGGCCCCTAATCTGAGCTGTGGTGTCACTGACTGCTGCAGCCTTCCCACCCCTTCCCCTCAGTCAGTATTACCCTGTGAGGCTTCCTCTCCTTTGTTATTTAGGAGGGCTTTGGGGTTCCCTGGTTCTGAGCATCACCCTATTCCTTCCCCTTCTCTTCCTCCCTCTGCACTTTGTTTACTTGTTTTGCACAGACATGGGCCTGGGCCTCCTCAGCAGCCGCCTTCTAGTTGGGGGTTAGTAGCTGGTTTGCTGGCTCCTGCCCAGCCTGTGTGGAAAGGAGGCCCATGGCACTCGGGGAGCTGAATTCTACAATCCCTCTGGGGCTGAGGGGGCGGGAGAGAAGGGTGGTACTACAGTGGTGGCCATTCAATTCACCTCAGTTGCTGCTGTACTAAAAGTCCACTTTTTGCTAAAATAAATAAGAGCAGAAATCAATAAAATAGAAAATAGACAAACAAGGTCACACATTTTACTGGAGCACACTTTTTTTTTTCTTTTGAGCACACATTTTTAGTATGTACCATTTTTCCCTCTCCCTGAAGTAATTGGTACAGTACTTGTTCCATCCATCCATCCATTTTAGTGAGAGAGGAAAAGAAACAACCACTGATTTAAAAATATATATAGCTGAGACCGGTTTGGCTCAGTGGATAGAGCGTCGGCGTGCGGACTGAGGGGTCCCAGGTTCGATTCCCGTGGGGGGCATGTACCTTGCTTGCGGGCACATCCCCACTGTGGGGCGTGCAGGAGGCGTCTGAACGATGTCTCTCTCTCATCGATGTTTCTGACTTTGTATCTCTCTCCCTTCCTCTCTGTAAAAACAATCAATAATATACATATATATATATATATATATATATATATATATATATTTCAGAGAGGAATGGTGAGAGAGAACCATCAATGATGGGAGTCACTGATCAGCTGCCTCCTGCACTCCCCACACTGGGGACTGAACCTGCAACCCAGGCGTGTGCCCTGACCTCCTGGTGTATAAGTCCACACTCAGCCACTGAGCCATGCCAGCTGGGCCATTGATTGATTCCTGACTGGCACTGACCCACAACCATGGCTTATCTGGAAGCTGTTCTAGCAGCTGAACTAACCTGGCCAGGGCGGTAGAGTGCGTGTTTTTGCAACCATTTACCAAAGTGAGGTCTGGGCACTTCTCACAAATGCCATGTCTGAGACGCATTCAAGCTGTCGTCTAGCTGAGGCCTTGATAAAAAAAAGCCATCTCGGGGCTGCCCGCCGGCGTTATAGTGGAGGAACACATTGCTCGCAGGGGACCAGGCCGTTGCCATGCGGCAGCGGGAAGCGGACCTGGCGAACGAGTCCCAGCTCTGCCGCCGTGGAGCTGTGTGACCTTGGGCAAGTCCCTTCTTCCTCCAGGAACGCTGCCGTGGGCATCAGTGCCTCCTCCCGGGTCGGTCTAGGCTCTGGGGACGACCAAGTGACCCGGAGAACATTCCACTTTAAACGTCTACCGATCTCTGAAGACACTCGCGTGGGCGGCCAGGAAAGAGAGCGAACCCAGGGTCCCCGGCGCGTGAGGTCCCCTCGACCCGCGCGCAACGGCTCTCGCGAGATCTCCTCCTCCCCGAGCTTCTCGGCGTCAGCCTCTCGGCTGCCGTGGCGGAGGCACGTAAGCCGCTCACAGGGGCGGCCCGTATCCCTCCGCCGCCGGCGCAGCCCGGCCCTCCTTCCCTGGGCCGGCCAATCCCCGCGCCTCCCGACCTGCCCCTCGGCCTGGGCCCACCCCGCGTTCGGGCGGCCCCACCCCGGCGGCGCCGCCCGCCCGTCCACCCGCGCGTCCCTCGGTCCACCTGCAGCAGGCTGCACCTCCGGCTGCGCGACCGGGAGGCGCTGGCCGAGCCCGAGGCCTGGGCTCTGACTCCCCGGCGGAGGGATTCGCGGCGGCGGAGGAGGCGGCGCCGAGCCAAGAAGGAAGAGGCCCCTTACCGCGGCGGCGGCGGCGGCGGCGGCGGCGGCTGCTCGGGCGGCAGCGCATAAAGAGGCCGCTGCCGGGTGATGCGGTGACCGCTGCGGCAGGCTTAGGAGCCGAGTGGGCCTCGGCCCTCTCTGTAGGTCCCGCCGGGCCCGCGCTTCCGAGCCCCTCCATCTTCTGTCGATCCGCGATCCCCGAAGGCGGCCTCGCTCTCCTCTGCCCCCTTCCCCGTCCCTTCCCTGTCCCCGTCCCCGCTCCGGGGGCGGCCGCCACCCGCCTCCCGCGATGGCTCTGAAGAGGATCCACAAGGTAAGCGGCCGAAGGTCGGCGGTGGGTTTGGGTCGCCGGGCGGGCCAAGCGGAGCGGGCTGCGGCCTGCACTTCCCGCCGTCTCCGCCTCCGCCTCCGCCGGGCTCGCAGGGCCTCTTCGGACACGGCGCCGGGCGGGCGAGGGCCTCGCCGGGCGGCCTTCACACCCCGCTCCTTAGTGATGGCGCCCGCGAAGGCCCCGGCGCGCTCCCCGCGCTTAGAGGCGGGAGGTGCGTTCATCGGCTCCGCGTTTCTCCCCGGCCGCCTTCCCAGGTTCTGCGTGGGGTGGGGTGGGGTGTCCCAGGGTCTCCCTCCGGCCTGGGACCGCTGCGCTGGAGGGCCATTGTCCGAGCTGCCGGGAGGGGGAAGGGGAGGCCGGGGCCGGGGCCGGGGCCGGGGCCGGGGCGTGGGGCAGCCCCTTCGACCGAGGTCGAAGGCGCTCGCCCCCTCTTCGCCCGTTCTCTCCCCCACCTTCTCCCTGCCCCCCACCCACTGAACCCCCTGAGACAGACCGAGAAAGCCTTTTTGTCCGATCCACAAGTATGTGTTTTTTTTTTAAGTTCTCACCTGGAGGCAGCACACTTGGGTCCACACTCTACTTGTCCAGAAACTGTTAAGAGTGGCAAGTTCAGAAGGGAAAAAAAAAAAAAAAACATGAGTCCTTTGATGGGGAGGGAAGTAGAGGGGGCAGAAGCATTTTATTCCTTGAGATTGCCCAACGTAGTCAGAAATTAGCACTGCGAGTTTGCAGGAATTGATCTAATAGAAAAGCTGTTAAGTTGGCGAGGGTAGAGAGGGAGAAACCTGAGCGATCGAAAGCCGCTGGAGAAAATTACGCAATTTTCTTTCAAGATTAAATTAGGTGATACGTTCAGAGAGACCGTTTTAATTGAGGAAGGATTTTTGTGAGATTTTTTCCATTAGAAAGGACTTTATGCCCTTTAGGACAAAGGAGTTCTTTATTTAGTTATCGATACGGAGGTTTTCCTGCTTCTAGAATATATTGGCTTGGCTTAAAATTTAGGGTACCCTTCCCCTAATATTGTAACTTCCTACTAAGTGCCTTTCACTGTCTTCTTTTTTTTTTTTTTTCCTTTAAGGAAGTGGGGAAGTGCCACTGGTGAGTTTTGTTTGGTGTTTCACTTGGCTGTATTAAACCTAGCCACTTAGAAGTAGATCCTGGGATTATATGTCCCGAAGGATGGATGGAGATACAAGGGGGGAGAGAACCAGTTTTCACTTTGCCTTAAACTCAGTGAAAATGCAGATTGTTGGACAATTTAAACACTGCAGCTCAGCAGTTGGTCTTCATTTCATTCTTGATAAAAGACCTTTAAAGTGAAATTAAATCCCACTGGTTACTGTAAATTAGGTTAGATGCTTACCAAATTCTTTTGGCTTCTTTGATTTCTAACAAATGAAAAAGGGCAGAATTTAGAAAGAGTAAATCTTGTACTGAAACGAAGCAGGTTATTTGTTAAAAGAAGCTTGAACCTTAATCAAATATATCTTAAAGAACCATTCAAGAGAGAGGTAGGAGCACATTGAGGAATGGTAATCGAAGTAAAAATGTATATGCATTATTTTTAAGGCTTTTAGGAATTACTAGGTTCTTACAGAGGTTAGTTGGGAAGTTGTCAGTTTAAGATTCTACCTGTAGAAAATTACTCACTTTTTTAAAACCTGAAGAGAAGTGAGTATAATGTGTGATAACTTACAGTCAAGAAATAATAGCCTTTCATCTCTACATTGACTGATACCTGTGTTTCTTTTAGAGAGGGGAATAACTCTCAAAACATGAATTTTAATTTTTAGATCAATTTGCCTCCAGCATTATGGTTTCTTTGGTTTACTACATATTCTCTAGATTTTTTCTAAAATATGGCCATATAAAATTCTTAATAAAGAAAAGCAAGGTTATTCAAAGACAATTTGAATTTTTGAAACCCAATGTTAACCTTTTTTCTTCCTGGCTTATTACCTAGAACCTTCCCTAAGTATGATTCAGCTTCTGAGACTACCAGGGATTAGAAAAATAAAATTTATTTGGTATATTAGTCAATAAGATTGTAAAAACAAAATGGAGGTTTTCCCTTCAAACTTTTTGTGTGACACCAATTTTAAGTTGGAGACTTACCTAGGTATATGTGTGGATGAGATTATCCTATCTTATCCTCAACCCTAGTAATGTAACTACAATGAAATCCCCAAAAGACTTAGGTTTAGGTGGCTTATATAATTGGATTTGGTCTTGAACCTTCCCAATTATCATTCTCTGGAAAAACTAGTTCTATTTGAATACCCTCTCAACTTATCAGAACTGCTGCATCAGGGTTCTAATAAAATTTTGCTAAGAACAAGTACATTTGACATGTGGCATCTTGAGGAATTCCTTATCTTGTTTCTTTGACAGAGGGAAATAGTATTCTGTGAATTTGACAATGCTCTGTCTTATTTGGAAAAAGCTTTTGATGGGTTTCATTTTGATATACACTTTAAGATATCCTGACCTATGTTTTAACTGTGTACCAAAGAGAGTCGTCGTGAACATCCAGTGTAGTTTTGTGCAGGGATCAGGACCCTCTGGGATTGTTTGTATCTACAGTAAATGGCCCCAGCCTGGTATGTTTTGAGGTTTTTCTGCTGACTTTTTAAGTCTTGAGCTTTGATTTTGTTGCTTTGAGTGTTTGCCTCTAGCAGCACCACCCCCAGACTTTTTCTAGTTGGCTGCATCTCATCTGTTGTGGGCTGGGAAACCAGATCACGGAGCTTATTAAAATTATGTCTAAAATAAGATCCAGTAGGCTCTGAATGAAGAGGACTTCATGTATTCTGTGAACTGTGTGATCTCTTTGGCTGATCAGAGATCGCTTCCTGTTTTTCTTTTCACTTTTGTTATACATATGCAGGAGACTTTGTGGTGCTCTTACAGTACCATAAGATTAAAATACAAGGTTAATTTCTTTATTCTTAGGAACAGTTTAGGGCTGAATATTTTGATTCTTAGAAGAGTTAAAGACAGACGAGTTAGGATACTAAAAACTTTTCTTAACATCAACAGTACCTTGTACATTTTAATGGTATTCTGCTAGTTATAGTTAACATTTGTTACACATAGCTTGACTGCCAGGATCATTACTTGATTTAGTCTATTTCTTTTTTTCCCCTTCAAAATAATGTTTTTATTGATTTTAGGAAGAGAGAGAGAGACACGGATCGCACATTCCCTACTGGGGATCGATCCCACAATCCAGGTATGTGCCCTGACCAGAATTGAACCAGTGACCTTTGGTATATTAAACAATGCTCAACCAACTGAGCCATACAGGCCAGGACTTGATTTAGTCTGTTACTATGTTGAAGATTTTAAAAAAGTATATCTTCCGATTACAGTTGACATCAATATTCTTATTTCAGCTGTACAACATAGTGTCTAGACATTTATGTACCTTACAAAGTGATTACCCCGATAAATCTAGTGTACACCTGACACCATACATAGTTATTACAATATCATTGTCTGTATTCTCTATGCTGTACTTCATATCCTCATGACTATGTTTATTACTGGCAGTTTGTATTTCTTAATCCTTTTCACTTTTTTTCACCCATTCTCCCAATACCTTTCTCAGTGACCATCAATTTGTTTTCTGTAACCATGTTAAGATTTTTATGACTAGCTTCTGTTAAGGATCCTTAAGAGTCAATAAATATATATATATACATACATACAATTCTCAGTAAAATAAAGATTCCAAATTCTGATGGTTATAAAGGCCAGGCAGGTAACCCCAGTGAGCAAAGAGGGGGTGGAGGTGGGAGAGCTAGACGTTGCATGTGCTGTCAGAAGAGGGCAGTTGCTACCCAGTCTCTCCAAGTGTTGGTATTGCCAGAATCTGTGAGCCTAATGTTGCCAAATCTATCTATCTTCTCTCCCCTCCTCTCGCCTTCTCTCCCTACTCTATCTCTCCCCTCCCCTCCTAGGGAAGCCACAAATCCAGATTTTTGACAACCAATTCAAATTTTAAAATAGTCACCACATTCTTTTTTTTTTTAAATAGATTTTATTGATTTTTTTTTACAGAGAGGGAAAGAGATAGAAAGTCAGAAACATCAATGAGAGAGAGACATCGATCAGCAGCCTCCTGCACGCCCCACAGTGGAGATTGCCTGCAAGCAAGGTACATGCCCCCACCGAACCTGGGACTTTTCAGTCCGCAAGCCGACGCTCTATCCACTGAGCCAAACCGGTCTCAGCTCACCACATTCTTTTGATAGGTTAGTAGGCACCAATTTAATAGGTGAATTAAAAATGACAAAAGTGAGGTTCAGTAAGTAATAAGAGTGTAAGGATTAAATAATTTAAACCCTATTTTCTATCTTTTTAAAAGTTTCAAAGTATTGCTTTATGTAGATGAACAAGATTAGGTAATTTACGTAAACTTCTAATTAACTTGGCTTAGGTTTTATATGATTATGTGTAAGGTAATTTAATAGATGCACTGATTCCATAGAAGTTTACATCTTAATCTTAACTTCATTTTGATGTGTTCATGTTATGAATCATCTTTCTATAGGCTGCATACTTTCAAAATATCTAAGATTTGGGCATTACCAAAGGTTGATCCTTAGAGATGTGGGAAAGGAGTTGAAACACAAATATACTAAATTTAAAAAAATTATTTTAAAATACTGTACTAGAAGTGTGATACAAGTAGTATTACATTAATATTATTAGAGGTAAGGGTTGAGTGAATTCCAGTCAAAATGATGAAACAAAATTGCAATAGTCCTGTGGAGTACTGGGAACCTTAAGGTAATCATTGGTTGGCCAAAGATAGCTGTTTGAATTAATTCTGTCTTGGAAAGCAGACATACTATCTTACTCCAAAAGGTAAGCTTCTTGAAATCTCCAGGAAGTTATTATTTTTATTTGTTTGTTTAGAAAAAGGTTCATTGCTTTACAAAAATTTCATTGAATTGAAAAACATTTTTTGCCTTTTCAAGGTTGCTATTTACATGTAATTTAAATAGCTACCATTGAAGAAGAATTATAACTAAATCTAGGTTTTCTTTTAAAAACATGTATATATATATATTATTTATATTTATTGATTTCAGAAAGGAAGTGAGAGGGAGAGAGATAGAAACATCAGTGATGAGAGAGAATCATTGATCAGCTGCCTCTTGAATGTTCCCTGTTTGGGATAGAATCCACAACCCGGGGATGTGCTCTGACCTCTTGGTTCATACGTCAGTGCTCAACCTCTGAGCAACACCATCCGGGCAAATTTAGGTTTTCTTTAAAGTCTCCCCTGAGTATTACTGTATTGTTGCCTGGTAAAGAGGAAGTATTGACAAAGTCCATTTCTGGATATTTTAGCTTAGAGAGAGAAGACTGCTAAAATATCCTAGGCAGTTCTTAGGATAGGAATACCTGACTCATGCCTGATGCTGCCAGGAACATCTGCAGAAATTCAAAAGCACTTTTGTTTTTTCTGTAGAAATAAAGTTTTGCTGATTAGGTTCCTAGGCTAACCTTCAAAGCCATAATAAATGATAACAGAAAAATAAAGTATAATTTGTTCTTTTGACTACAGAGTCATCGAGATATTAAATAATCTATATAAAAGCCTAAAGTGACCAGCCAAATGGTAGCTGTGACATGCACTGACCATCAGGGGGCAGATGTGCAACACAGGAGTTACTGAACTGCAGTGACGTGACAGCTGAGGTTCTTAAGTGATACACCGAAACCAGAGAAGAGGTAGCCTGATTCCGGAGTGTGGCACCTGAGAACTGCCCTCTCGCTATCCGGGATCCCTCAGGATGTCGAAGAGCCAGTTTTAGCCCCTTCCCCGCAGGCCAGGCCAAGGGACCCCACCAGTGTATGAATCCATGCAGTAGGCCTCTAGTAAAATCATAAATGTTTAGCACTGCAGCACATCTCAGAGCTGCTTTCTGAAAAGGCCATGTGACTTACTAGAGTTGGATCAAGAACCTGGATTTCTTGTCCACTGTCTTTTTGGCAGGCCATGTACCCTTTATATAGCAGTTAAATTAGGTATGTAAATAGAAGATGCAGTCTTTTTCTTTTGTTTAAACAATTGGGTATTTAAAACTATCCTCTGGAACCAGCAGATCTTTTCCTTAACATCTCTTTATTGTTGGAGAGGTATCTCTAACTTCCTTAAAACTATGCAAATTTTGGATGTTGTGTCCTCCATATATTCATGAGTCAAATGAGTTTTTTAATCTCTCTAAAAGATTAAGAGTCATTTTCTTACCTCCTTAAACACTTTTAATCTCAGTAGGTGACCCAATTACCTATTTTACAGAGAAAATAGAATATTTTTAAGTGATTTTTTAAAAAAATTTCCTTTGAGGCCTTTCAAAACAAAAACAAAACCCCACATCTACCATATTTAGAGTACTCTGTATCAGAATTACTTAATTTCCTCAATATCCCTATTAGAATTCTGTTCTCCCTGGTTAGATGAGACAGTGGAGACTTGGAGAAGTAAACAAACTTGCCTATCATTATATGGTTATGGTAGGAAGAGCCAAGATTTAGATTAAAGCATTCTCGGACTACAGAGCCAGCCATTGCTCGAAAATTACCTTAATCATTGTTCTTCTTTCTCTTCTCCAGCCTCTTTTCTCTGGATAAGCTGTACTTTCCCCTTTGCCAAGCTAACTTCGGTTTCCACTTTTTCCTTTTTGCCAGGTCCTGTGCTCCTAGTTCCAATATCTTCTCTACTAATTCCCTTCAGCACCTAAGTTACCCAGGATTTACCTCATCCTAAAAAACAAAACAGACAAAAAAACCTTGAACTCCATTCCCTCTCTAGAGCCAATGCCTTCCTCTTCTTTATCCTTCTCATCTATGGCATTTCAGTGCTAAAACGTTCTTGAAAGAATAGTTTGTTCAAGTTTAGTAAAGTTACTTAACTGCCAGATTCAGTGGATACCTCATTTTATATATATAAATTTTATTTTTTAATCTTTATTGTTCAGATTATTACAATTGTTCCTCTCTTTTCCCCCCATAGCTCCCCTCTACCTGGCTCCCACCCCACTCTCTGCCCTTACCTCCCCTGTGTTGTCCTCGTTCATAGGTATGTGATTTTTGTCCAGTCTCTCCCTGCACCCCCCCTCACCTCTTTTCCCCCCGAGAATTCTCAGTCCACTCCCTTTTTATGCCCCTGATTCTATTATATTCACCAGTTTATTCTGTTCATCAGATTTTCAGTTCACTTGACTTTTAGATTCACTTGTTGATAGATATGTAGTTGTTCATAATTTTTATCTTTACCTTTTTCTCCTTCTTCTTCTTAAAGAATATCTTTCAGCATTTCATATAATACTGGTTTGGTGTTAATGAACTCCTTTAGTTTTTTCTTACCCGAGAAGCTCTTTATCTGACCTTCAATTCTGAATGATAGCTTTGCTGGATAGAGTATTCTTGGTTGTAGGTTCTTGCTATTCATCCCTTTGAATATTTTTTGCACTCCCATCTGGCCTGCATCGTTTCTGTTGAGAAATCAGCTGACAATGGTATGGGTGCTCCCTTGTAGGTAATTAACTTTTTCTCTTGCTGCTTTTAATATTCTCTTTGTCTTTTGCTCTTGGCATTTTAATTATGATGTTTCTTGATGTGGTCCTCTTTGGATTCCTTTTGTTTGGGGTTCTGTGTGCTTCTTGGACTTGTAAATCTATTTCTATCACCAGGTGGGGGAAGTTTTCAGTCATTATTTCTTCAAATAGGTTTTCAGTATCTTATTCTCTCTCTTCTTCTGGTACTCCCATAATTCTGATGTTGGTAAACTTGAAGTTGTCCCAGAGGCTCCTTACACTATCTTCACATTTTTGGATTCTTTTTTCTTTTTGCTTTTCCAATTGAGTGTTTTTGCTTCTTTGTATTTCAAATCTTTGACTTGATTCTTGCCTTCCTCTAGTCTACTGTTAGGTATCTGTATAATATTTTTTATTTCAGTCAGTGTTTATTTAATTTCTAGTTGGGCCTTTTTCATCTCCTCTTGGGTCTCACTAAATTTATCCATTTTTTCTAGGAAATTCTTTAAAAACCTTATGACCGTGGTTTTGAACTCTATATTCAGATGTTTGTTTTCCTCCATTTCTTTCATTTGTGATCTGTTCCTTTGTCTCCACATTTTCGCTGCTTCCCTGAGTTGGTAAAGTAGCTTTGTGTGCTAGCTGTCCTATATGGCCCAGTAGCTCCACCTTCCCAGTTACTTGAGGTGGATACACTTGGTGCACCCCTTTGTGGACTGTGTGTATAGTCTTATAGTTAACTCTTGCGTGTTGTTGGTATCATTGGGGGAATTGACCTCCAAGCCACTTGGTTGTGAGGATAAGCTGTGTCTGCGTATGGAGAACTTCTGTGCCTGACTCAGCCTTAAGACTTGCAAGATTGCAAAAGCCTCTGTCCTGGCCTTGGATGTGGTGGAGTCTCAGGGCTGAGTAGACAGCGTTGGCTTCCCGTTAGCCCTGCCCTACACGGTGGCCCCTGGATCTCAGTGTCCTTCGGTAATCACTGCAGCCCTCTTTGTGTGCATGCGCGCGCCTCCAGACCTCTGCCTTTCTGGCTCCCCTGAGTTTCTATGCACTCCGGGGATGAAGTCTGTATGAATCTTGGTCCCACACGAAAGTAGAGTTCAGTGCGTCGAACCTGGATTTCAGTGCACTTGGGAAGTTCTGTTTTCCTCTTGCTAGAGAAAGCCTGGTGCACAATCGTCAGTCCTCTCTGCTCTTGCCTCCAAACCTCTGACTTTCGCAGCTCCCCTAAGTTTCTGTGCACTCCTCCTTTTTTACAATAGTTCAGACCCCCCCTGTATGAATCTCTCCCGGAACTGGGGTTCAGTGCAGTCAGAAGTGAGGTTCAGTGCAGTTGGGAGTTTCTGTTTCCCTCCCGCTAGAGGAAACCAGCCAGGCATTCCGTCGCCCGTCCTCTCCATGTGCATGTCTCCTTACCTCAGCTTTTTATAGCTCCTCTGAGTCTTCATGAGCCCCTCTCTTTATTTCTAGTTACAGAATTTCCACTCAGCCAGCTTTCCTGTGATTCTGTCTTTTAGTTGTAATTTTGAATTTGTTGTGCGAGGCAGCAGTTTAGATGTTCACCTGTGCCACCATCTTGGTTTCTCTCTCCATATATTTTATTGATCTTTTACAGAGAGGGAAGGAAGAGATGTATAGAGCTAGAAACATCAATGAGAGAGAAACACTGATCAGCTGCCTCCCGCACCCCTCCCTCCTCTTGGGGACACACCCGCAACCAAGGCACATGCTTCCGGCCAGAACCAAACCCGGGACCCCCCAGGCCACAGGCCGACGTTTCATCTACTGAGCCAAACTGGCCAAGGCAGATACCTCATTTTTGTTTTGTTTTTTAACATATTTTATTGATTTTTTACAGAGAGGAAGGGAGAGGGATAGAGTTAGAAACATCAATGAGAGAGAGACATCAATCAGCCGCCTCCTGCACACCCCACACTGTGGATGTGCCCACAACTGGTACAAGCCCTTGACTGGATTCGAACCTGGGACTTCTCAGTCTGCAGGCCAACACTCTATTCACTGAGCCAAACCAGTTTTGGCAGATACCTCATTTTTTATTTAACTTTTGTAACATTTAACATGGTTATCACTCATTTCCCTCAGATTGTGATAAACTCTCCTTTTTTCTCATATCTAGTGTTTTCCAACTTAATTAAGAGTACTTTTCAAACTATTATTATTGATGGGTACAAATGAGTTCATGAAATAATGCACACTTGGCTTAAAATTGACAGCACAGCCCTAACTGGTTTGGCTCAGTAGAAAGAGTGTTAGCCTACGGACTAAAAGGTCCCAGGTTTGATTCCAGTCAAGGGCATGTACCTTGGTTGCAGGCATGTTCCCAATACGAGGTGTGCAGGAGGCAGCTGATAGATGTTTCTCTCTCATCAATGTTTCTAACTCTCTATCCCTCTTCCTTCCTCTCTGTAAAAAAAATCATATTAAAAAAAAATTGACAGCACAGATGGTACCAGGTAAATTAATAAAAAATATATAATCAAAATATCACAAGCACAAATCTAAGTAAATTATTTAAAAACAAAATATATTAAGATGGACCTTCATTGTTGTTTTGTTACAAAATAAAATACACTTGAAGAATAGTGTTTTCTTATGTAATAAAAGGGATCCTCATCAGGTTTTGCATTAAATATGTTATTGTATATTGTGTTCATAATAGTATAACATGAAAATTTGTCTCAAACACCTGCATTGTAGCAAAAGAATGAAAGCTGCAAATATTTATACAATTATTCTAGTACCAACATTGTTTCATAGGCCACCTAGTTTAAAAAATGACAAGTTGCTAAGACTGGTTTGGCTCAGTGGATAGAGTGTCAACCTGTGCACTGAAAGGTCCCAGGTTCGATTCCAATCAGGCATGTACCTTGATTGTGGGCACATCACCAGGAGGGGTGAGCAGGAGGCAGCTGATCGATGTTTCTAACTCTCTATCCCTCTCCCTTCCTCTCTGTAAAAAATCAATAAAATATATATTTTTTTAGAGAGAAGTCTATGCTTTGTTCATGTTTATCTTAATCTGACTTTGGGTTTAAAAATAGAAGGATTTTTATTTTTATTTACATTCTTTTTAAAAATTGAATTTATTGGGGTGACATCCTATATAATAAAAGGCTAATATACAAATTGACCAAACCGCAGAACGATCAGTTGCTATGATGTGCACTGACCACCAGAGGGCAGATGCTCAATGCAGGAGCTGCCCCCAGTGATCAGTGTGCTCCCACAGGGGAAGTGCAGCTCAGCCAGAAGCCCTGAGCCAGGCCCATGGCTGGTGAGTGCAGCAGTAGTGGCATGAGCCACTGCCTCCTCTGTGGCAGTGCTAAGGATGTCTGACTGATGGCTTAGGCATGCAGCTGTCAGTTGGGTATCCCCCAAGGGCTCCTGGATTGCACGAGGGTGCAGGCTGGGCTGAGGGTCCTTTCGCCCCCAGGGCACTGGGCCTCTAGTTAGTTAATAAAATTACCAAGTTTCAGGTATACAATACAACAATACATCATCTGTATATTCTATTGTATGTTTACCACCCCAAGTCAAGTCTCTTCAAAAGTCACATTATTCTAGTGGTTCCTGGATAGCCCCAGGTTAGAATCACTACTTGGTGACCTTGAGGTGGCTGAAAGGGTCAACCAGCATTCTATGCTGTGGGAAATTGGCCTTATTGGATGCCTTCATAGGCCTGGAAGGCAGTTACCTTGAAGGTGCAATGTACCCAAACTCCTGAGCGGCCAATAGTGATTCTCTGCCTCCATCTCCAGGCAGACCAGATTCTGCTTCGCATGGAAGGACACAGTTGCTGCTGCTTTTCGATCCACTGCTGGCCAGGAATACGGTTGTGGCGTGGGAGCGCTGTTAGAACATGGCTCCGGTCGTGTGCCTCTGCACCCCGGCTCGGCTGATGCACCTCTGAAAGTGCCAACTTTTGATTTTTATTTATAACTTCCATATTCTAGCTATAAGTTAGTGGGGAATGGGTTAGTATATTAGAAATATTTAACATACCATAATTTTGTTAAGTAACTTCTCAAGCATATATTGAATTATAACAAGAAGTACGAGAGATTAGTGGTGTCAAACCATAAGGCCTATGATTAAATGCTGTTTGTGCATCAGAACATTGGTTATCATTTGCTTTGTGTGTGGAGGTTTTTTAAGGCAAGTTATTCCTTTAAATCTGCAGAAATATGTAATATTTCTTAAAAACATATTACAAGTGGCCCATCCAGGTGGCTCAGTTGGTTGGAGTTTAGTTCCTCACATCAAAAAGGTTGCGGATTGAATTCTTGATCAGGGCACATATCTAGGTTACTGTTGGATCCTCCAGTTGGTTGGGGCGTATAGAGAAGGCAACTGATTGATATTTCTCTCTCTCAAATTTGTAAACGTCCTTAGGTGAGGGTGGGGTGTGTTTTTTTTAAGTATTAAAAGTGGACAAAATTTAGGGCAAAAATATTGCCGCCTTTATTCCTGTAATACATATTAGTATCTCAAGAGAAATATTACTGTAATGGAAACAGTTCTGATTGGTCCTGCTGAGAATCATTTTCCTCTAGTCATTGTACTTTTCCTTACACAGAGAATGTATTCTGCTGAATTCTTTATTCATCATTGAAGATCCAAAAGAAATGGCTTCTTTGTGAAGTATGCCCCAGACATGGAGGCAGTAGGGTTCCATTTTATAACTTTATTAGGACATGATTGATTATAACCCCTCTAGGCTGAGCTCTCCTGGTCAAAGTCTGTCTTAGTCGTTATATTCCCTTCATATTACTAAATGTCTGATGCATAGTAAGCATTCAGTTTTGCCAACAACATTCAGGAAATGCCAACAGCAAGTGGTGTGGTGGGGACAAAATAGTAGGATTTTGGAGTACCATGCTTACTGAGTCATGTTCTAACATTGTGGCTTTAGGCAACTCACTTAGCTGGTTTACTTTAGCCTCAGCTTACTTGTGTACAGAATGGGGATAATGTCACATACCCTGCAAGCCTATAGAGGGTGAGTAGAAAGAAAATATGGACTACATAAAAGGTAGTTTTTGTTTTGAAATCCTCACCCAGTAATATTTTTAGTGTGAGTGTGTGTGTGTGTGTGTGTGTGTGTGTGTGTGTGTGAGTGTGAGAGAGAGGGGGGTGAGGGAGGGTGAGGGAGGGAGAGGGGAAGAGAAACATTTATTGGTTGCCTCCTATATGTGCTCTGACTAGGAATTGAACCTCAACCTTTTTGTTGTAAGGGAAGACACTCCATCCAACTGAGCCACGCGGCCAGGGCAAAACGTAGTTGTTAATATTAATTATCTGTGGTTTAACTGTCCACTAATGTTGATCCTTGGTGATAGAATCTTGAAATTTTAGGTGTTATTGTTATTTAGCATTTCATTTCATTGCTACCCCAAACACACAAACAAAAAACACCATGGTGTTATCACAGTAATGTCTTATATTATTTCTAAGTGGGAAACAGGACTGAATTCCAAATTTTTTCTTCAGCAAACTTCAAAATATTATCTCCTGGATATGTTTTTAATTCATGTGATATTTTTGTTGGTTTAGAAGTGAAAAAAATTCTCTTTAACATCTTGTAATAGAAGTATCTGCTGCTGTCCTTTGAGCACTTCCCCCTACCACTTGTAGAGCATCATGCCAGTATAAATGATAGTATTCTTTTGCCAACTTCTTTAAGGGCTTATATCAGATGGCAATTTTTTTTCTAAATATATTTCTTTATTGGTTTCAGAGAGGAAGGGAGATGGAGAGAGAGATAGAAACATCAATGATAAGAGAGAATCATTGATTGGCTGCCTCTTACATGCCCCCTATTGGGGATCGAGCCTGCAATCCGGGCATGTGACCTTGGCTGGAATTGAACCTGGGACCTTTCAGTCTGCAGGCCAATGCTTTATCCACTGAGCCAAACCAGCTAGGGCTCAGATGGCATTTTTGAGAAATCAGAGTTGTTTTACAGAAGTGGCAATGATATCTGTTTAGGAGTAGATTCCTTAAAATAATAGTAAACTAATGGGAATTATAGATTTCCTTTAGATTAAATGTCTCCTTATTTATACCATCTATATTAGTTTCATAGGGCTGCTCTAAATTACCAAATAATTAAATGGCTTAAAACGAGAGTTTATTCTCTCTCAGTATTGGAACCCAGAAGTCCAAAATCAACAGGGTTGCACTCCCCTTGGGTTACACTCGTTCTGGTGGCTGGCTGTTAAGCATTCCTTGCTTCCTTAATTTGTAGCAACATCCCTCCAAACTCTGCCTTCATCCTCATCACTGTCCCCACTGTGTGTCTTCTCTTTCATCTCTTATAAGGACATTGATATTAAATTTTAGGCTTACACATGTAATCTAGGAGGATCTTATCAAGACTTTTCTTTTTTTTAAAATACATTTTTTTAATTGATTTCAGAGAGGAAGAGAGAGAGCGATAGAAACATCAATGATGAGAGAGAATCATTGATCACCTGCCTCCTTCACACCCCCTACTGGAGATCAAGTCCACAACCTGAGCATATGCCCTTGACCAGAATCAAACCTGGGACCCTTTAGTCCACAGGCGGATGCTCTATTCACTGAGCTTAGCTGGCTAGGGCATGATTCTTAATATAACCCTAATCGGGTAGCTCAGTTGGTTCGAGTGTTCTCCTGATACCCCAAGATTGCAAGTTCAATCCCTGGTCAGGGCACATACAATAAGCAACCAATTGATGCATAAATAAGTGGAATAACAAAATCAATGTCTCTCCTTTTCTCTTTAAAATCCAATAAGTAAATTTTAAAAAAATCCTTAATTTAATTACATCTACAAAAAGACTCTTTTTTTCCAAATAAGGTAACCTTCACAGGTCCCAGAAATTAAGATGTGCCACATATCTTTTTGAGGACCATTCAATCCATTATATTGTAACTACAACCCGGGCATGTATCCTGACTAGGAAACAAACTGTGACCTCATGGTTCATAGGTTGACGCTCAACCACAGCCATACTGATTGGGCTAACTTTCTAAAATTTTGAAACAATTTCAAACCTACAAAAATTACAAATACAATACTTAGAATATTTTTTCTTTAGCCATTTTAGAGTAAACAGTCAACATGATGCCTCATCTAACCCAAAAACTTTAATGTGTATTTCTTATAAACAGTGACATTTTTCTACACAATCACATTACAGTCATCAAATTAGAAAATTTCTATTAAGATCTCACTGCTATCTCGTTCCCAGATCCCATTTAAGTTTTGCCAGTTGTTCCAATAATGTCCTGTATGTATAGGAAAAGATCCAGTCCAGAGTTACCTTGCATTTAGTTATCTGTCTTTAGTGTCTTTCTTTCCCTTAGTTTTTCCTTGGCTTTGTGACCTTGATACTTTTAGAAATTATAATCCTGTAAGGTCAACCCATGAAATTGGGGGAATCATGAAATCTTTGGTGTCAATATTGTCTATTTAGCACAGTGCTTGGCAAACTCATTAGTCAACAGAGCCAAATATCAACAGTACAACGATTGAAATTTCTTTTGAGAGCCAAATTTTTTAAACTTAAACTTCTTCTAGTGCCACTTCTTCCAAATAGATTCTCCCAGGCTGTGGTATTTTGTGGAAGAGCCACACTCAAGGGGCCAAAGAGCCGCATGTGACTCGTGAGCTGCAGTTTGCCAACCAGAGGTTTAGTATTTCACTTCATTGCCACCCCAACCAAAAAATAAAAAATAACACAATTCCATGGTTTTGTAAAAGCAATGTCTTATAAATATTTCAGTTATTTTGGAGAATGTTCCTCAGCTTGGGTTTGTCTGATATTTTCTCATGATCAGATTTAAGCCATTTATCTTTGGAAGGAATATCACAGTAGCAGCAGTGCTGTATCCCATTCTTTGTATCCTATCAAGTGATTCTGTCAGGAGGTATGCAGTTTTACTTTGACTCATTACTGGGAATTTGGACTTCCATCACTTGACTAAGGTGATGTCTATCAGTACGTATTCCTTTTCCCTTCATAGTGAATAAGTGATTTATTAGGATACATGTACTTATTCTGTTTGTATTTCTTTTTTATCTAATCCTGTATAGGAAAGTACCCAGAACTTAGCTGCTTAAAATAATAAGCATTTATTGTCACATTTCTGAAGATCAGGAATCTGAGAATGTCTTAGGTCAGTGGGTGACAAACTGCGGCTCTCAAGCCACATGTGACTCTTTGGCCCTTTGAGTGTGGCTCTTCCACAAAATACTACCACCTGGGCGAGTCTGTTTTGAAAAAGTGGTGTTAGAAGGAATTTAAGTTTAAAAAAATTGGCTCAAAAGAAATTTCAATCCTTGTACTGTTGATATTTGGCTCTGTTGACTAATGAGTTTGCCGACTACTGTCTTAGGTGGTTCGAGTTCAGAGTTGCCTGGGGCTACAGTTCATTACCACAAGGTTTACCCTGTAATTCTTCTTTTCAGTATGGGTATTCCTTTTCTGACAGTGAGAAACATGTCTTCTATAGTTCTTAATATGTTTATTTACTCATTTGATCAGTCCCCATGTATACAATCAACCTCCCATAGCTGTGGCTCACCTACTTAATTATCATTCTTGCTTTCCGAAGATGCCCTTTATAACTCTCTCCTGACTTGGACATCCTGTACTGGGTCATGCCCATCCCTCTGTGGATGTCCTCACCATTTTTTTTTTTTAAACCCTCACCTGAGAATATTCTCTCTATTGATTCTTCTTCTTCTTTTTTTTTTTTTTTAGAGAGAGTGGAGGGCAGGGAGGGAGGAGAGAAAGAAACATTGATGTGAGAGAGAGACATCAATTGATTGCCTCATTTACACCCTGACCTGGGCCTGGCATCAAGCTTGCAACTGAGGTGTACATGCCTTTGTCTGGGAATCGAACCCTGACCCTTAAGTCAGAAGGCTGATGCTCTAACCATTGAGCAAAACCAACTAGTGCTTTTTTAAATTTTTTAATCCTCACTTGAGGACATGCTTAGAGAGAGAAAGAGAGAGGAAGATAAAAACATCAATGTGAGAGAGAAACATCTATCAGTTGCCTTCTGTATGTGCCCAGACTAGGGATCGACCCCGCAACCTTTCAGTGCACAGGATAAGCTCAGCCAATTAAGCCAGTCGGACCAGGCCCCATTTTTAAAAAACTAAGTAAAACACATGATTTATTTGATATAAATAATTAGATTAAAAACTATTTAAAACAGTAGTGCTAGTCATGTAGAACATAACTTAAAACAGAAGTTCAACCCAGTGATGGTGACCACATAGTACTTTCTATATGGAAAAGCTAGAGAACATAGCATTTTCTATAGCCCATTCTTGGAGAAAACTAAGACCATAATTTTAGTTTAGTATTATTCTTCTGACACAATTTTAGGTAACTCTAGTAATCAGTAGTCTCCTAAAAATACCTGGAGTCCCAAAATTTATCTTTTTTTAAAAAATATATTTTTATTGATTTCAGAAAGGAGAGAGAGAGAAAAACATCAATAATAAGAATCATTGATCGTCTGCCTCCTGCATGCCCCCTACTGGGGATCGAGCTTGAAACCCAGGCATGTGCACTTGACCGGAATCGAACCTGGGACCCTTCAGTCCACAGGCCAATGCTCTATCCACTGAGCCAAACAAGCTAGGGCCCCAAATTTATCTTTCATTAAGAAATATTTTATGTATAAAATTGGTTTTAGCCAGCATGGCTCAGTAGTTTAGTATTGATCTGTGAACCAGAAGTCATGGTTTGATTCCTAGTCAGGACACATGCCAGGTTGCAGGCTCATTCCCCAGTGCGGGGCGTGCAGGAGGCAGTTAATCAATGATTCTCTTTCATCATTGATGTTTCTCTCCTTCTCCCTTCCTCTCTGAAATTAATAAAAATATATATTTAAAAAAATTTAGATACTGATATGGCCAATACCTATGTACATTTTGCTTCAATTTAAGATTCACACACACCTACCTAATTTAGCTTAAAGTGTTAAAATTTAGTCAGAGCAATGGCTCCTCTTGATAATTAATGAGCTTGACATCTGCATATTTAGAAATATTCATGTTTTGATAAGGGTGCATTGTTGTAAGTGATGGGGAATTACATTCCCTACTTTACTTATTGCATTAAGGCAATAATATATCATCACTTAGTTTAGTAATAGGCCAGATTCCTGTCCATTTAAAGGTTATTTTTATATTTAATCATTGTGCTTCACTTTTGTGAATAATAAATAATAAAAACTTTTAAATTACTGATCTTACCAGGACTTTATCGTATGTTTGTAGGCTCTTTTTAAAATTGTGAATTGCTATGATAAGACTGATTAAATTGGCTTAAGACAGAAATTTGAATTTCTTTTCAAGAGAGAAATAGTTATGACCTTTATTTTTGTCATATAGGACAAACCTCTAATAAAATTTGTTTGACTTCCATCGGCAATTCTGAAACATGCTTATGCAGTACCTTTTTATTTTTTCAGTGTATGTGTGTTATTTTCATTCTTTGTTGAATCTATAACTTGATGTGGAATTAAATTGTATGAGGTCACATACAAATAAATAGTATTCAATTGATAGATGGTTAAGAAAATTGTTCAGACTTTAAGGAACAACTAGAAGCTAGCAGTGCTTATTGGCATTTGGAAAGGAGCCAGCTATTAGTTTCTTAGGCTGCACCACGAACATAACTTGACCTTTCTAGTCTTAGGACTTGAGATAGGACCACCAGTAGTGTTGGCATTGTATTTTACTTTTGTAGTCAATGTTTTCATTGTCTTCTAGTTTCCAGTGTTGCTGTTCCATCCAAACCATCCTAGTTCCTGATCCTATATATGTGAACAGTTTCATTTCTTTGTCCTTGATGTTGTAAAATTTCGTGATTAGGTCAATTTTCATTTACTTTGGGGGGTATTCAGTTGATCTTTTTTGAGCCATAAATGCATGTTCTGAAGTTTTGAGATCTTTTATTGAATCATTCCTCATCTCCCCCATGGTTTCATTAGCTTCATTTCTTCTGTTCTCCCTGTTTAAAAACTATTTTTGGATGTTGGACTTCGTGGACTGATCCCCACCCCCCATTTATTGGCATTTGCTTTTTCTGGATATTTCATATAAATTGCATTATACAATATGAGACCCTTTTTGTGTCTGACTGCTTTTGTTCAGTGTTTTCAAGATTTAGCCAAGTTGTAGTATGTATTAGTATGTAATGCCTTTTGATAGCTGAATAATAATATTCCATTGTATAGATACAACACATTTTATTGTTACATTTATCATCTTATGTGCATTTGGGTTGTTTCCATTTTGAAACTATTAAAAAATACTGCTATGAACTTTTCAAAAATTTTGTGAGCATTTGTTTTCATTCCTCATGGAATTGCTGAATCGTGTGGTCATTCTGTGTTTAACTTTTTGAGAGCCAAACTGTTTTTCAAATTGGCTGTACTATATATAACTTTTCCACCAACAATGTATAAGGTTTTCAGTTTTTCTACATCCTCACCAGTTTGTTTCTTTATTATTTTGGTGATAGTTTTCATAGTACATCTCAAGTGTCACATCATTGTGATTGTGGTTTGCATTTCTCTAATGACTAAATGATGTTGAGTATATCTTCATGCGCTCATTGACCATATACTAGTATATCCTCTTTGGAGAAATGTGTATCCTTTGCCCATTTTTAAGTTGTGTTGCCTTTTTATTGAGCTATAAGAATTACTTATATATTCTAGATACTAAAACATTACCAGATATGTAATTTGCAAAGTTTTTCTCTCCTTTTGTGGATTGCCTTTTCACTTTCTTTATGGCTTTACAAAATTTATCATATTCACAATATTTATTTTTTACTTATTGAATTTAGGGAGAAAAACAGACAGATATCCATCAACTTGTTGTTCTACTTATTTATGCATTCACTTGTAGATTCTTGTATGTGCTCTGACAAGGGATCGAACCCACAACTTTGGTACATCAGGATGCTCTAACCAACTGAACTACTCAGCCAAAGCTACCATACAATTCAGTGGTAATAAGTACATTCATATTGTTGTGCAACCATTACCACCATCCATTTTGGGAAATCTTTTATCTTTCACAACTGAAACTGTATACCCATGAAACAATAACTCCCTATCCTCTCTCCTCTCAGCCCTTGGCAACTACCAATCTACTTTTTCTATTTTGACTAGATTTCTTATAAGTGTAATCATACAGTATTGGACCATTTGTGACTGACTTAGTTCACTCATCCATTTTTTAAGGCTGTATAGTATTCCATTTTATGTATATACCCCATATTGCCTATCCATTTATCTACTGTTGGACACTTGGGTTGCTTACATTTTTTTAAATTTATTTACTAGAAGCCCAATGCTCGAAATACATGCAAGGGGCTCAGCCCTCACAGTTCCCCGGCTTCGTCCAAAAGGATGTCCAGCTCTCCATCTAATGAGCATATTATGCTTTTATTATTATAGATATGTTAATCCTCAGTCAAGGATAATTTTTTAGAGAGAGTGAAAAGAAAGCAACTGGGACTGGGAATCCAATCTGCAACCCAGGGCAACACTGGCCAGGGCTGGATTGCTTACGCTTTTTAGGTATTCTGAATAATACTGCTATGAACATGGGTGTGCAAATTCTCTTTTAGACACTTCTCTTGGGGTATATACCTAAAAGTAGAATTGCTAGATCATATGGTAATTCTATTTTTAATTTTTTGAGGAACTGCCATACTATTTTCCACAGTGGCTATGCCATTTTACAGTGCACAAGGGTTCCAGTTTTTCTACATTCTCACCAACAATTATTTTGTGTTTGTTTTTATAGTAACTATTTTACAGGTGTGAAATAGTGGTCTTTTATCTATTTTACATTAAGTTTTGTAGATGGTGTAAGGTAGAAGTCTCAATTCATCGTTCGTATTGATTAGTTCTAGCACCATTTGTTGAAAAGACTACTCTTTCTCCCACTGAATTGTTTTGGCAGCTGTGTCAGAAACCAATTGGTCATTGATGTATGGTTTTATTTCTGAACTCTCAATTCTTTTCTGTTGACCTCTGTGTCTGTTCTTATGCTAATACCATACTGTCTTGAATACTGTAATTTATATTAAGTTTTGAAATCAGGAACTGTGTGTCTTCCAACTTTGTTTTCCCAAAATTGTTTTGTGTTTGGGTCCCTTCCATTTGCACATGAACTTGAGGATCAGCTTGCCATTTCTATAAAATAAAAGAGCAAAAAACCAGTTGGAATTTTTATGGACATTGTGTGGTTTTAGACTAGTCTTTTTATATTTTCATTTCTACTTTCCATCTTTGTCTTTTATCTGCTTTTTATTTTATTTTCAATTATAGTTTACATTCAATATTATTATTATTATTATTATTTTAAAATATATTTTATTGACTTTTCACAGAGAGGAAGAGAGAGGGATAGAAAGTCAGAAACATCGATGAGAGAGAGACATCAATCAGCCGCCTCCTGCACACCCCACACTGGAGATGTGCCGCAAGCCCCTGACCAAAATCGAACCCGGGACCTTTCAGTCCGCAGGCCGACGCTCTATTCACCGTGCCAAACCGGTCTCGGCAACATTCAATATTATTTTGTACTAGAGGCCCAGTGCATGAAATTTGGGACAAGGGGAGCAGTCCCTCAGCCCAGCCTGCACCTTCTTGCAGTCCAGAAGCCTTCAGGGGATGTCCAGCTGTTGCAGAGGCAGGAGAGGCTCCTGCCACTGCCAATGCACTATGAGTTCGGCTTCTGGCTGAGTGGCGCTCCCCCTGTGGGAGTGCACTGACCATCAGGGGGCAGTTCTTGCATTTAGTGCCTGCCCCCTGGTGGTTAGTTCATGTCATAGCAACCAGTTATTCTGCCATTTGGTCAATTTGCATATTAGCCTTTTATTATATAGGTTTAGTTTCAGGTATGTAGCATATTGGTTAATCAAATACTTTACAAAGTGGTCTCCCTGATATTTTATTTTTGTTAATCCTCAACCCAGATATTTTTCCATTTATTTTTAGAGACAGTGGAAGGGAAAGGATGAGAGACACAGAGAGAAACATCAATGTGAGAGAGACACATTGATTGGTTGCCTCCCATATGTGCCTCGACCAGAGCTGGGGATCCAGTCTGCAACCAAAGTATGTGCCAGGACCCTTCAGACCATGGATTGACACTCTATCCACTGAGCCAACTGGCCAAGGTTGCTGGATATTTTAAGCACCCACCTGGCACTGTACAGTTATGGCAATATTATTGACTATATTCCCTATGCTGTATTTACATCCCCATGACTGTTTTATGACTGCCAATTTGTACTTAATCTCTCCACCTTTTTTATCCAGCCCCCCAACTTCCCTCCCTTCTGTCAGCCATTAATCTGATCTCTGTATCTATGAGTCAGTTTCTGTGTTCTTTGTTTGCTTATTTTGCTCTTTAGACTCCACATGTTTGTGAAATCATCTGATATTTATCCATCTCTGTATGATTTATTTCACTTAGCATAATACACTTTAGGTCATCCATGTTGTCACAAATGTAAGATTTCATTCTTTCTTTTAAGGTCAAGTAATACTCCATTGTATATGTACCACAACTTTTTTATCCACTTGTCTATTGATGGGCATTTGAGTTGGTTCTATATCTTGGTTATTGTAAATAATACTGCAAGTCTTTTATCTATTTTCTGAAAGACTCGCATTTTCAGAATATAAGTTTATTTGTTTTAAGGATTTTGTTCTTATTTCACAGGAGCAATAGCTTTTCTTACCTTCAAGTGTATTTATGATAGTTTTTTGTTTGTTTTGACATTTCCTTCCTCCTGTATAGTCTTTGTTTTCTCCTGCTTTTTTCCTCTACATTGTTTTGGTCTTTGAAGGTGTTGCAGATGAATCATTTGGCTAATTCTTTAAGAGTAGGGCATAACAAGCTGATTAAAAGGTCTGAGCACATGGGGATATGGTTTGGCAACTGTGGAATACAATTTATGGTTTACTGGCCTGGTAATTTCTTCAGATGAACCACTAATGCCAGTAAATTGTATAGCTCTTTATCTTACGTTGGTTAAGTTTTAAGGATCGTCTAATCTCCTGCCTGGAAGGTATAGGGTAGGCCAGTGGGTTGGCAAACTCATTATTCAACAGAGCCAAATATCAACAGTACAGTGATTGAAATTTCTTTGAGAGCCGAAAACTGACTTCTGTGCATAGGCCATGAAGTTTCAATCGCACTGTACATGCGCACCCGCCCGTGGTATTTTGTGGAAGAGCCACACTCAAGGGGCCAAAGAGCCGCATGTGGCTCGCGAGCCGCAATTTGCCGACCACTAGGCTAGGCTTACAATGTTCTCAGAACCATAGTGGACAAAGTATGTATGGAAACGTTCACTTAACTTTCTTGTTTTTCATACATCTTTCATGCCCTTGTTAGTGTCTCTTAGTCCTAAGACTTGTTTTATCCTCTCCAGAGAACAAACCCTCCTGTTCGTTGAGTGGAGAGGACATTCACTGGAGGAGTCCAGAGTCAGAGAAGTGACCTAGACATCATTTTATTAGTTTTACGTTTTAAAGTTTTAAGATTTTTACCCATAATCAACATAGTGTTGTTTTGAATGTTATCAAAATATGCATAGATGTTAAGGAAATATGCAGATTCTCCTCAATTACAATGGAATTTCTTTCCAATAAACCCATTGTGAGTTGAAAATGTCCTATTAAAAATGCATGCAAGTCACCTAGCCTACTGAACATTATAACTTACTTAGGCTAGTCCTATCTTTTTTTTTTTTAATATATTTTTATTGATTTTTTTTTTTTTTTTTACAGAGAGGAAGGGGAAGGGATAGAGAGTTAGAAACATCAATGAGAGAGAAACATCAATCAGCTGCCTCTTGCACACCTCCCACTGGGGATATGCCAACAACCAATGTACATGCCCTTGACCGGAATCAAACTTAGGACCCCTCAGTCTGCAGGCCAACGCTCTATCCATTGAGCCAAACCGGTTAGGGCTAGGCTAATCTATCTTATACTTTCTCAGAACACTTAAATTAGCCTACAGTTGGGTGCTTGAGTTTAATCTCCTTCCTCTTCTCACCAGGAGCAGGAGACACAATTGGATGTTTTTAGACATGATGGGATGTAAAAACCCAAAACAATATTCAAAAAATGATAGTAACACAGTACATTGTAGAATATTGATTGTTTACCCTCATGATCATGTGGCTGACTGGGAGCTGTGGCGCACTGCCACTGCCCAGTGTCATGCCACATGTTGCTAGCCCAAGGAAAATCATCAAAATTCACAATATGGTTTCTAATGAATGTGTATCACTTTCCCACCATTGTAAAGTTAAAAAATTGTAAGTGGAACCATTATAAGTCAGGGATCGTGTGTATACATTTCAAATAACATGCATTTTCATGGAACACAAATATACCACCAATATATTTGTAAAAAATTCTTCCCCTATGATAGATATTTGTTTCCAAGATTTTGCTACAAACACTTAAGCTTCAATAATCCTCATACATGTCTCTTAGTGCGCATGGGTGTTTCTCTTTATAGTCAGTAAAATTGTTTGGTTCTAGAGTGTGAGCCTTTTCATTTTTATGTAAGATATTGCCAAAATGTTTTCCAACAACATTTTTAAACAACCAACTACAGAATATGATAATTTGTAATTAACTTTTTAAAAAATGTTCTTTATTGCAAACATAACACGCTATAGGAAAATACATAAAGTAGATGTCCAATAAACTGCAATAAAATTTTCAAGCAGGATTGAGTGTTCATTACAGATTTCTTTGTGCCCTATAATCCATTATTTTGTGTTAATTCTTGATTATCTCTTCTACCCTCAGTGGATTATTTTGAACCAAATGTCATATGGTTTTATCTGTAAGTAATTCAGAATCCTACCTAATCAAGAGGGAATATGCTAACTGATTGGCATGCCATCACAAAGATGGTGGCGCCCACAGCCAATAAGGAGAGGGAATATGCTAATTGACTATCACACCCTCAAAAATGTGACACCCAGTCCCCTCAGCCCCACTGGGGCAGCAGGCTTGCAGCATGGTCAGGTCCACCCCCAGGCGGGTCTGGCTGCTCCATGTGCCTGCCTCCAGAGTCTCCCAGCCCCCTCAGCCCCAGCCATCCAGGGCCGGCCCGAGGCACAGGCAAGCCTTGGATGGTGGCTGCCCAGCTGCCCAGGGCCACCTGAGGCTCAGGTAACCAGGGCCAGCTGAGGTTTGTGCTGCTAGCAGTGGCAGAAGCAGAGGTGTGATGGGGGCATCGCTTTCCTCTGATTACCGAGTCCCCTCCCGCCCCTGAGGGCTCCCGGACTGTGAGAGGGAGCAGGCTGGGCTAAGAAACCCCCTCCTCCCATGCATGAATTTTCATGCACCAAGCCTCTAGTGTATTACTAAGAGAGATAAGCCAATGGTTCTCAACTGGGACAAGTTTGCCCACCAGGTGACATTTAGCATAGTAGACATTCTTGGTTTTCACAACTGGAGGACTACTAGGTACTACTGGCATTTAGAAGTTAGTGGCTAGGATGCTGCTAAACATCTTACAATGTACAGGAGAGCTCCCAAAAAAACAAAGAATTATCTGACCCCAAATGTCTATAGTACCAGATTGAAAAACCCAGAGATAAGGACTCTAAAAAATTATACACACGATGCAGTGATTATATCTATAATCTATACTAATAAAAGGGTAATATGCTAATTAGACCCAGAGACCTTCTGGACAAAGCATTGGTGGCAGGGCCAAGGCAGAGGCTGTTAGGGGTAATCAGACCAGGAAGGGAGTGTAGTTGGGTGTGATCAGGCCAGCAGAGGGGGCGGTTGGGGGCAAGCAGGCCGTCAGGGGGGCAGTTGGATGAGCAGGCTGGTGGGGGTGACAGTTGAGGGTGAGAAGGCTGGTGAGGGAGTAGTTGGAGGTGAGCAGGCTGACAGGCAGAGTGTTAGAGGCACTTAAGCAGGCGAGCAGTTAGGAGCCAGCAATCCCAGATTGTAGAGGGATATCCGACTGCCCTGTGGGATCAGGCCTAAACCAGCAGTCAGACATCCACCAAGGGGTCCCAGATTAGAGAGGGTGCAGACCAGGCTGAGGGACCTCCCCTCCCCCTGTGCATGAATTTCATGCACCAGGCCACTAGTATGAACAATAATTTCCTGATATTAAATATCCAATCAGTTAAAATTTTTCTCTTTCAAAATTGATTTTTTTCTATTTGATTGGTTTGAATCAATATATAAACAAAGTCAACTAATTGATATCTTTTAAGTGTTATATAGCTTTCCTTCTTTTTTCATATGCTTTTTTTTTCTCTTAATCCTCACCTGAGGACAGAGAGAGAGAGAGAGATACACTGATGTGAGAGAGAAACATTGGTCCATTGCCTTCTGTAATTGGGGACCAAACCCACAACCCAGGTACGTGCTCTCACTGAGAATCAAATCGGCAACCTTTTGGTGGTGCACATGACAACACTCAACCAACTGAGCCAATAGGGTCTGGGTCACTTTTTTAAATTTTTATTTTTTAAATATATTTTATTGATTTTTTACAGAGAGGAAGGGCGAGGGATAGAGAGTTAGAAACATGGATGAGAGAGAAACATTGATCAGCCGCCTCCTGCACACCTCCTACTAGGAATATGCCTGCAACCAAGGTACATGCCCTTGACCGGAATTGAACCTGGAACCCTTCAGTCCGCAGGCCGACGCTCTATCACTGAGCTAAACCTGTTCTGTCACCTTTTTTTTTATTTTTAAGAGAAACATTAATATGATAGCAAAACATCCATCAGCTGCCCACTGCACTCCCGCTACTGGGGATGCAGCCTGCAGCCTGGGTTTTTGCCTGGACCTGGGAATCCCTAAGCCAGTAACCTTTCAGTGCGTGGAGGATGCGACCACGAAAAAACAACTGAGCCAGGGCTTTTCATACACTGTTTTTATTGTTGAACAAAACAGGTCTCTTATCCTGTATACTGTCCTACATTTTGCAGATACTATTGATTGTATCCTCATTTATTTAAACAGACTTGCAAACAGTCCTCCTGTTTATATCTCTACTTCTAGGAGTTGCTTGCCCAATCAACTTCTGAGCCTTTGTAAATTAAATTTGGTTCCTTCTTGAGTTTTTCCCATTAATTAGAGTTCATCTTCTTGTGACTGCTAAGTCACTGTCACTTTATCAGTCTCCTTTGTAGCTTCCAAAAGTGTTGCTGCTGTTATCTTGCTCATTTTTTGTACTTGTGGGGTAAGCCTTAAATTTATTTATTTTTTTCAGTTTCCTCTTAAACTAGGATTTTGGGAAAGAATAAAAGTAATGTTTGTCATTTTGCTTGGAAGTCTGAGATACTTTTAGTGGTTCTTCCTGTACTGTTGTACCAAAATTTATATTTTTAGAAATTCTAACTCTAAAGAATTGTACTTCAAAAATCATAAAAATAGCCCTAGTCGGTTTGGCTCACTGGATAGAGTGTAAGCCTGCGGACTGAAGGGTCCCAGGTTTGATTCCAGCCAAGGGCACATGCCTGGGTTGCAGGCTCCATCCTCAGTAGGGGCCATGCAGGAGGCAGCCGATCAATGATTCTCTCTCATCATTAATATTTCTTTTTCGCTCTCTTTCTCCCTACCTCTCTGAAATCAATAAAGAAATATATATTTTAAAAGAGTCATAAAAATATAGAACCCCTATGGATCTAATTATTCTTATGTAGCTGGTAAAAGTATTGGACATTTACATATTTTATTTATTTTAAAGGCTCAAAGTTTTAAAAAAACACTTTTTTTCCCCTTTAATTTTAGAGAGGAAGATGGGGAGAGGGGAGGAAGAAAGAGAGAAACATCAATGATGAGAAAGAATTCTTGATCGGCTGCTTCCTGCATGTCTCTGACTGGGGAGTGACCAGGGCATGTGTTCTGACCTGGAATTGAACTGTGACCTCCTGGTACATAGATCGACGCTCAACCACTGAGCAACACCAGCTGGGCAGTTACAACTTTAAATAGTTGTTTTAATCCAAATTCACATTCAAGAACTGGACATTTATTTTTCAAATAGGAAATAAATATACTTATTATTGAATTTAGAAGGTATAAAAGGATTATATAGTTCCCATTCTTACCCCTCCAAGTAGGCTTCCTTCCTGAAGGCAAATATTGTTAAGTAGTTTCTTACATATTCTTCAGAAATACTTTATGCATATACAAAGATAGGTGGCTATATGCTTTTTAAAAAATAAACAGCTTTGGAATGTGTATTACATACAATAAAATTCAACAATTATAAATATCAGTTTGAGTTTTGGTAAACATGTTTAATTGTGCAATCTCTACTAAAGTCATGATATAACGTCCCACATTTTCATTGTTCTTTATAGTCAATCTCTCCAACTCCCTCCCTCCCCACGAACTATTATTGATGTTTTCTGTCAATATAAATTTGCCTTTTCTTGAATATCATATCAATGGAATCATACAGAACATATTATTTTTCAGAATGTAGTCTTTTTATGTATGACTACTTGCACTTAGTAGAGTGCTTGTAAGATTAAATTATATGATATTGGCTCATGAAATGGACTAATGAATTTTATATTCATCTTAAATAAATTTAGCTCTCATTGTTAAACCTTGATGTCATTCAGCATGGGAAAAAGTGACTTAATTTGAAACAAAATATTAAGGACAAGTCACAAGTAAAATTTTATTTAATGAACATGGTAGGACAGCATAGCTTGTTCAGTTCAATTTTTTTTTTTCAATCCTCACCCAAGGATATGCTTATTGATTTTAGGGGGAAAGGAAGGGAAGTGAAGGGAGGAAGAGAAACATAAATATGATAGAGAACCTGATTTGGTTGCTTTTCTTATGTTCCCTGACCAGGAATGGAACCTGGTATACGGGATGTTGCTCCAAACAACTGAGCCACACCAACCAGAGCCAAAGTATATTTTAATAGCAATCTATTGCTATATTAGTAAAAAAAAAAAAAAAGATAATTTTTGCATTTTAAATCAGGCAAGTATTCTTGGTTATACTGACCTTTATTACAAACATTTGGGGATGGGCCTTGTATATAGGTTACTTTTTGAGTTGGGTATGGAATCTTTTTTGTAGAGAGGTGCAAAATCCAAAAATTGAGATCCTTGAGAAAATAATAATTGTTAAATCTTTATCTCAATTTCAGCACTTTAAAAAGATAAATTTTATTTCTATACTTTTATGCTTTGTACTCAAGCTAACAGATAGGATAAAACAGAATAATTTAATGTACCAAAATGACCGGTTAAACACAGAAAGGGCTAACATAACTATGGTACTACAAATTTAAAAGTATATAATATTTGGAATATTAAAGTCATACCTTAGTTAACTAATAAGATTCTAAATAGTTTTTATTGTACTTAAAAATATTGGATTTTACTGTTATATTTTAAAAATACAATCTAAACTAGCCCTTCCCCAGAGCTTGATTTTATATCAAATACCAAGCCAAGGGGAAAGGGAATACAGTATGATTTCCTGCCTTGAATTTTTTAGGCATCTCCACCCAGTAACAAATCTCAAGTTTGTGGGCTTTTACATTAAAACTAGAGGCCTGGTGCACGAATTCATGCACATTGAAAGGAAATTAATTAGAAGAAATGTTTTAATATCACTATTTGCCCTTTTCTATAATAGAAGTGTCAACCAAATTCACGATCGACAATGACAGATGGAAACACATGCATGAGATTGGCAACAGCGAGAGCTTTATAGCTATGTATATAAAAGCTAAAGTGACCAAATGACTGATCACTATGATGCACACTGACCACTCAGTGAAGATGCTGTCACTTGGTGGTCACTATACTTCCATAGCCAACCTCCCATAGCTGACCAACCTCCTGTGGTCCCCCTGGCCAGCTGGCCCCGATCATTCCAATAGGGACCCCACCTGTGCATGAATTGGTGCACCAGGCCTCTAGTATTTGTTTGTTTGTTTGTTTGTTTATTTATTTAATTGATTTTCTACAGAGAGGAAGGGAGAGAGACAGGAAGTCAGAAACATCGATGAGAGAGAGACATCGATCAGCCGCCTCCTGCACGCCCCACAGGGGAGATGTGCCCGCAAGCAAGGTACATGCCCCTGACCGGAATAGAACCCGGGATCTTTCAGTCTGCAAGTCGATGCTCTATCCACTGAGCCAAACCAGTGTCAGCAGGCCTCTAGTATTTAGATAAACTTGCTTAATTAGACCTGTTTTTATGATGTAGCTAAACTTTTTCCAGCCCAGTGAAGCACCCCAATTTCTCTTTTAGGTAGTAGTCAACAACACAGCAATAAATATCAATATGAAGCAGATTATTATTACAGATCACGCAGGGAGAACAAAGGGTGAAATATTTATAGCAATGTTTGACTATATTCTGTGTAGTGAGAAAACCTGAAGTTATTTTCAAGTTCCAACATTTCTTCTTTTCAGTCAGGTCATTTCTAAAATTTCTAAATCTCCGTTTTCCAGCTAATGAAAAGAAAATAGAATTCTACCGAGTCTCCTATCTATCTACTCCAGGACTTCTGTGAGGATCAAATAAAATGAGGCATGTGAAAACACTTCACAGACATTTGGTTAAAGTGTAAAATGTTTGCACCTGACTATAAAGCAACTCATGTTCCTGGGCTGAAGAATCTTCAAAAAGACTAGTTGCTAGGGAAAGGAAGCTGGGTGTTGCTACATGACATCATTACCCAGGGCCCATAGCCACTATTTCTACGCTGGGCTGGGCTGGGGACTGCATTTTGTGCCATGGGGTCTTGGCAGCGTTGGCTGTGATTTGGTGGGGTGTGCACAGAAGGGTTTATGGATTTAGCGGGGCCTGTGTCCCACTTGGGGGAAGCTGAGTGTTGGCTTTGTCAGTGTGCCAGGTCTGTGGTGCTGTTTCTTTGTAAATGGCCAGTGTGTGTCACGGCAGCTCCTGCATTGAGCGGCTGCCCTCCTGGTGGTCAGTGCACATCATAATGACCAGTCGGACAGTCAGAGGGATACATATTAGCCTGTTACATATAGAGAGAGCTAAGAAGCTAGCATCTGGTTGTAGAACATTACTACAGATAGACCATCTCTGATTTATAAAACTTTATGACAGGTCTTATTGCTTCAGCCAGCGTTTTTAATGTATCATTTTTTATTTTTTTTTCTACTACCTTTGGAACCCTGGTAGTAGATATCTTAAACATCAATATCTTGTTAGATGGTCTCATATAATTTGGAATATTAATGATTTCAAGAGCTTAAGTATAACCTTACAGTTTTGTGACTAGTCACATATTAACTTATATTTACTCACTGAACTGTAAGTAAAAATGATCCACTATTTAAAACACACATTTGTACTTAGATTAGTCTAAAATACTTTAACTTACCCTCCCCTCTCTGATTCTAAAGGAGTGTTCCCAAGAGCGCTTTACTTGTGGGACAGAGAATATTTTGATAGTGAAATATTGTATTAATGGGTAACAGTTAGATTTATGTTGAAAATATTTCTTCTTTCTCCTTTCTTAAGGAATTGAATGACCTGGCACGGGACCCCCCAGCACAGTGTTCAGCAGGTCCTGTTGGAGATGATAGTAAGTATTTGAAAGGAATATTGGAGTAAAAGAGTATAATAACTTGCCTCTGGGAACTTGAGAACTGATGAATTACTACCTCTCCTAAGGTTATTTTGGGTGAAGGATAATTTTGCTTTAGGAAAGAGGTAGTGTTTACCCTTACTTGTTCATGATAGATGCAGTTCTATGTATATCCCATCATCTTCTGTATTGTTCATTACATTTTGAACCTCTTTTGCCAGATATTGTCTTTGTAATTATTCTGACCCTTTCCTATCTATCTTTCACCCCATCTGGGTTTTCTTTCTTTCTTTTAATCCTCACCTGAGAACATGCATAGAGAGGAAGGGAGAGAGAGAAACATTGATCAGTTGCCTTCTCTTCATGCCTCAACTGTGCCCTAATTGGCAACCCAGGTATGTGCCCTGACCAGGAATCAGACTGGCAACCCTTCTGTGCACAGGATGATGCTCAACCCACTGGATCACTCCATCTGGGTAATATTAGTATAACTAGGTATTGCTCTTTAAATAAGATAATACTAAGGATGATTGTGCATATGCACGTGTCTGTCTTTCTACTGGCTCATACTTGTGAATATGGGTACAATTTGCATATTTTGTTATATTTTTTTAATCCTCATTCGATAATTCTTTTCTCATTGATTTTTAGAGAGAGAAGGGAAGAGGAAGGAAGAGAGGAAAGGAGGGAGGTGGGAGGGGGAGAGAGAGAGAGATCGGTAGTTGCCTCCTGTATGCATCCACAACTAAGGTACATGCCCTTTACTGGGAATCGAACCCTCGATCCTATGATCAACAAACTGACACTAATCATTAAGCATACTGGCCAAAGCCAGTTTGCTTATTTTTAATGTCCAATGCATCTGTTTAATCCTATCTAAAATAACTTACTAAATCTTACATTTGTTGGATAATAATTTTCTTTTTCATTCCACTTTGTCTCAACATAGCTTTTCCCCCCGTATACCATCATCTAGCCTTTTTAAAAGGGAAGATAAGTGAATGAGACTTTTTTTTTACATAAAACTCGCCAATAAATGAAACATTTAGCAAATAGAAAAAATGAGCATACTTAGAAACATTTGTGAAAGAGAAGCGTGTAGATTAAGACAAGTAAACATGAAGTTATATATTATCTTGTGTTTAAAACCTATTTTTTTCCTGATATTTCTTAAGAATGGTGTTTATAGCTCTTGCTGGTATGACTTGGTTGAGCCATCCTCTGATATATCATGAGGTCACTGGTTTCGTTTGATATCATGGCACATGACCCAGGTTGAAGGCTCGATCCCCACTAGGAGGTGTTTAGGAGGCAGCTAATAGACATTTTTCTCTCCCTCTCTTTTCCTCTCTCTAAAAATCATTAAAAACATACTTTAAAAAATGGTGTTTTTAGTTTGCTAAATCCATAAGAATCAAAGTGAGGCCCTATTATAAGAATTGCTTTACATATAAAACAGATAGATGTTATCCTATATAATAAAGCCTAATATGCTAAGAGTCTGGTCATCTGGTTGTCCATGCAATCAATCAAGGTGTAATATACTAATGATATGCTAAGGCCACTCAACTGCTCACTATGATATGCACTGACCACCAGGGGGCAGACTCTCCAACTGGTAGGTTAGCTTGCTGCTGGGGCCTGGCTGATCGGGACTGAGTGAGATGGGCTGGACACACCATGGAGCCCTCTCACGGTCCTTCTCTGGCTGGCCAACCTTCCCTCTTCAGCCCCTATTGTGTACCAGTGGGGTCCCAGGGCCTGGCCTGCGCCCTATCGCAATTTAGGACTCTTCGGGAGGTGTCGGGGAGCTGGTTTCTGCCCCATCCCACAGGCCAGGCCAAGGGACCCCCCCGACACACACACACTGGTGCACGAATTCATGTATTGGGCCTCAAGTAAAATATGAGACCAATTGCTTGTGAAGAAAAATCCCATTTACATTATTATATTTAGACCTTTCCAGGTATGAGTAACTATAGTACTTGATACTAAAGAGGATAGGTGATATACTTAAACAAATGTTATCTCATTTAAGCTTCACAATAATAGTTTGGGTGAGTGGAGTTAGAAGTTGTAAACTATTTTAGAGAAAAATCTAGTGAGAGATTCATAGAGGTTCCCAGGGTAGTCTCATATTTAGGTTTTCTGATTCTAGTTGTCATTCCATAGTATTATATAGTGTACTTGCATTTGCATGCTCTTTCAAAAGAGGTTTTACTTCAGACAAATTCTTCAAAGTTGAGAATAGCTAATCTTTACTTGAAAGTGTTTAAAGACTGGGGATTAAATTTCTTTTTTTTAACTTCTCTTCAGTGTGCTTAAGTAATTTTCCTTTGCTTCCAAAACTAGTTAATGCTATCACATTTCTTTCTCAGAAAACTTGTTAACTCAAAGAGTTAAATAAAACTCTCCCAAAGTATAACCAATAAAAGAAGAAAAAAAGAAATTAGAATCCATCAAAATTTAAAATCTAGGTGCTGCAAATCTAGGTATCTTTAAGAAAACAAAAGGACACAGTTTGGGAGAAAAATTTTGCAAGTCATAATTTCTGATAAGACTTAATTTATCCAAAATACATTTATAAAAATTAAAACTCAACAATATAAACAACTCAATTTTAAAATGGGTAAAGGATCTGAATAGACATTTCTCCAAAGAAAATACACAAGTGGCCAGTAAGCACATGGAAAGGTGCTCAACATCATTATTCATTAAGGAAATTCAGATTTCACTTTCTACCCACTAGGACAGCTAGAATAAAAAAGAGAAATACAGTGGAACCTTGTTTCTTGAACATCTCCCATCTCAAACAATTAACTTCTCAACTGACAACCCTTTCATGCTGATACCTACCTGTATGATCAGTCATGCATCTCTCAGGTGACAAACAGAGAATGTATGAATATGAGTCAGTTTACCACTATTAAAATTTCAGTATATTGTGCTGTAAATATTTTTATATTTTTTTTTGTTTTTGTCGCCACTTATAATAATTGTTAAATTTTCAATTTTTATGGTTCATTTCCTTTTTGTTAATTTTCACTTAACATTTCATGTTATTTTTGTTTTTAAAGTGTTTATAGGTTAAACAGTAAATACTGTATATAAGAAAGGTTAAAATAGATAATCATTGGGAGGTCTGGAATTGCTTAATTCAATTTACATTATTTCTAATGGGGAAAAATGATCCGGTTTTTGAACGGCCTTCCGGAACAAATTAAGTTCAAGAAATTAGGTTCCACTGTAATACCAAGTGTTGATGAGCAGATGGAGAAATTGGAACCTTCATACATTGCTGATCAGAACACAAAAATGGTACAGCCAATTTGGAAAACAGTCTGGCAGATCCTCAAAAAGTTAACACATATGTGACCCAGTGAGTTCACTCCTTAGGCGTATATCCAAGAGAAATGAAACATATGTTCACACAAAAACTTGTACGTAAATGTTCATAGAAGCATTATTTATAATTGCCAAAAAATGTGAACATCGCAAATATTCAACAACTGATGAAGAGGTAAACAAAATGTGGTATACACATACAATGGAATATTATTCAGCCACAAAAGGAATGATCCTCAATAGGGGGTGTGCAGGAAGCAGCCATTGATGTTTCCATCTTTCTCCTTTCCTCTCTCTCTAGAAATCAATAAAATCATATTTTTTAAAAAGTTGATTGGCAGCCCTAAGTGGTTTGGGTCAGTGGATAAAGCCTCGGCCTGTGAACTGAAAGGTCCCAGGTTTAATTCTGGTCAAGGGCATGTACCTTGGTTGCGGGCACATCCCCAGTAGGGAGTGTGCAGGAGGCAGCTGGTCAATGTTTCTAACTCTCTATCCCTCTCCCTTACTCTCTGTAAAACAAAAATCAATTAAAAAATACATTTAAAAAAAAGTTGATTGGCAGAAAATGGGTATCTAAGAAGGGAAGCCTCAGCAATACCTGTCCTTCATTTTTATTCATAATAAACAGGCTGCTATTTGTGGGTTCAGGCCTCAATGAGGAGTGAAAAAATCATAGTCATAGTTTCATATACAGAGGTAGAGATATGAGCTGACATTACACTGGACTTTCATATGACTTCTTAGTTTTCACATGTAATCTCTGATAACTTCTCCTAATTTGCCAAGCTTTTAGTATGAATGTTAAATGCTAAGTAGCTTGCTTGTAAGTGAAAACTCTGGCTTTTTGGTCTCTATACTGTACTTAGTTGCACCACCTGTGAAATGGAACAAGCGTCATTTTTTGCTGTTTAAAGAGAATACTTCATTATGCAACTTTATGATTTTTTTGGCTTGTCCTTAGAGCTTATAGTTAAGCTTGAAGCTTCCAGCTAATTTTTAAAAAATATATTTTATTGATTTTTTTTACACAGAGGAAGGAAGAGGGACAGTTAGAAACATCGATGAGAGAGAGACATTGATCAGCTGCCCTGCATGCCCACAACCAAGGAACATGCTCCTGACTGGAATCGAACCTGGGACCTTTCAGTCCGCAGACCGATGCTTTATCCACTGAGCCAAACCAGTCTCGGCTCAGTAATTTTTTTTAAATTGTGAAACCAATAATTCTAAGGATCTAAACAGAGCTTTTAGAAATTGTTTCTCATTTGTAAAAACTATTCTTTCCTAACCTTGAGGATTATCTACTTCAGAGTAAATTACATATATTTGTGTTGGGGAAATGATATAACACATCAAAGAATTGAATCTTTGGCTCTTTTACCCTTTAAGGTGAGGGAATATCTGTTCAAAAATGGAAATTTGAAGCTTGTCAAGAGTTTTGTCTCCTTGACATGAATTTTCTTGTTTCAGCCCAAATAGTTTTTCATTGAGCATCTTATCAGTGGAATAGACCATGCTAGTGCTTTTCTCACTTCAAATAGGTTTTCAGTATCTTGCTCTCTCTCTTCTTCTCGTACCCCCTTAGCAATATGATGAGTCTTGGGCTGGATGAGGAATCTAAATCAAATTTTTTGAGCCTGAAGTGAGAAATAAATGAACAGATTATGATGTAGGTACAGTGTAGATATTGCTTCATGGTAATTTTGTTGTTGTTCTTTTCCAGTGTTCCATTGGCAAGCTACAATAATGGGGCCAGTAAGTATTCAAATTAATTTCAGAATAAATAGTTTATGTAATTCATTCATTTTAATCCCACTTTTCTTGTTATCAACAGAACGACAGTCCCTATCAGGGTGGAGTATTTTTCTTGACAATTCATTTCCCAACAGATTATCCCTTCAAACCACCTAAGGTAATTGGGACATGTTAATTGCTTTTGTTTTATTTTTATTTTTAAATTAATAAATGTTTTATTTTCAGATTATTACAATTGTCCCTCCCCCCCCGCATAACTCCCCCCACCTGGTTCCCACCCTACCCTCTGCCCTTACCTCCACCCCCCTCACTGTCCTCATCCATAGGTGTACGATTTTTGTCCAGTTTCTTCACGAACCCCCCAAACCCCTTCCCCCCAAGAATTCTCAGTCCACTCTCTTTCTATGCCCCTGATTCTATTATATTCACCAGTTTATTCTGTTCATCAGATTTTTAATTCACTTGATTTTTAGATTCACTTGTTGATAGATGTATATTTGTTGTTCATACATTTTTATCTTTACCTTTTACTTCTTCTTCCTCTTCTTAGAGAATACCTTTCAGCATTTCATATAATATTGGTTTGGTGCTGATGAACTCCTTTAGTTTTTTCTTATCTGTGAAGCTCTTTACCTGACATTCAATTCTGAATGATAGCGTTGCTGGGTAAGGAATCCTGGTTGTAGATTTTTTCTATTCATCACTTGAATATTTTTTGCCACTCCCATCTGGCCTGCATAGTTTCTGTTGAGAAATCCACTGACAATTGTATGGGAGCTCCCTTGTAGGTAATTAACTGTTTTTCTCTTGCTGCTTTTAATATTCTCTCTTTGTCTTTTGCTCTTGGCATTTTAATTATGATGTATCTTGGTGTGGTCCTCTTTGGATTCCTTTTGTTTGGGGTTCTGTTCGATTCCTGGACTTGTAAGTCTATTTCTTTCACCAGGTGGGGTAAATTTTCAGTCATTATTTCTTCAAATAGGTTTTCAGTATCTTGCTCTCTCTCTTCTTCTGGTACCCCCTTAATTCTGATGTTGGAGTGCTTGAAGTTGTCCCAGAGGCTTCTTACACTATCTTCAAATTTTTGGATTCTTTTTTCTTTCTGCTTTTCTGGTTGAGTGTTTTTTGCTTCTTTGTATTTCAAATCTTTGTGGTCCTCTAGTCTACTGTTGGGTCTTTATAATATTTTTTATTTCAGTCAGTGTATGTTTAATTTCTAGTTGGTCCTTTTTCATATCCTTGAGGGTCTCACTAAATTTATCGGCCTTTTCTAGGAAATTCTTAAAAACCTTATAACTGGTTTTGAACTCTATATTCAGTCGTTTGTTTTCCTCCATTTCTTTGGTTTGTGATCTGTTCCTTTATCTCCACATTTTCGCTGCTTCCCTGAGTTGGTAGGATAGCTTTGTGTACCAGGTATCCGATATTGCCCAGTTGGTCTTCCCAATTACCTGAAGTGGGCACTCTTGGTGCACCCCTTTGTGGACTATGTGTTATTGAGCCTTGTTGTAGTTAAGTCTTGATTGTTGTTGGTATCACTGGGAGGAATTGACCTCCAGGCCAGTTGGCGGTGAGGATCAGCTGTGTCTACAGTGGGAGAACTTCTGTTCTGGAGACAGCCTTAATGGGACAAGACTTGCAAAATTGCAAAAGCCTCTGTGCTCAGCTTGCATGGGGCGGAGTCTCAGGGCTGAGCAGACAGTCTTGGCTTCCTATTAGCCCTGCCCCATGAGGCCTCTGGGTCTCAGTGTCCCTAGGCAATTGCTGCAAGCACCTCTGAAAGAAAGCTGCCCTGGGGTTTCACCTGCTGCCAGACAGTCCAGTTTCTCCCCCAATGAATCTGGGTTCCCTGATTTTCGCCTAGACCTATAGTTCAGCACAGTCGGAAGCCTCCCGTTCCCTCCAGCTGGAGAAAGCCAGCTGCACACTCAGCAGTCTGTCCTCTCTTCGTGCACTTGCTCGCGCGCACCTCCAAACCAGACCTCTGCCTTTTGCGGCTCCCCTGAGTTTCTGCCTGACAGTTCAGATTCATCCTGTATGAGCCTGGGTCCCCAGGGGCTCACCCGGAACTGGGGTTCAGTGCAGTCGGGATCTTTTGACTCCCTCCCACTAGGGAAAACCAGCAGCAACCTCAGCGATCCATCCTCTCTGTGCATACTTGCGTGCGTTTCTCCGTATCTCAGCCTTTTGCATCTCCTTTGATTCTCCATGAGGTTTTTTTTTTCCTTCTAGTTGTAGAATTTCCACTCAGCCAACTTTCCTGTAGTTCTGAATGATGTTCTTTTCGTCTTTTAGTTGTAGTTTTGAAATTGTTATGCAAGGAAGCAGTTTAAGTGTTTACTTATGCCATCATCTTGGTTTTTCCTGTTAATTGCTTTTAATTTATTTCCTATGATACTAATAAACCAATTTGCAAAAATGTTTTTCTTTTTTCTGTAGGTTGCATTTACAACAAGAATTTATCATCCTAATATTAACAGTAATGGCAGCATTTGTCTTGATATTCTGCGGTCACAGTGGTCTCCAGCACTAACTATTTCAAAAGGTAATGGAGTGGGTATTCAATATCAAGATAAAGCAACTATGTTTTAAGTCTTTTAAGGTTATTTTTTAAAAAGATTACTTATACTTATTGTAACAGGAAGTAGCAATAACTCTTATTTTTAAATAATAAATCTTGAGACTAATGGAGAGTGTTGGATTTTCAAGTATACATATTCCTTTGTGTTGTGACTACTCTGTCCATTTAGCTATTCTAAATGCTAAAGGTTGGAAAATAAATTTTTATTTGAGCATCTTAACAATCTTTGGTATATAGTTTCCTGTGTGTTTGAAAATGTATAGAGAAAGTTAGTTACTAATTTTGTAATGAAAGATCCAGTAGCTCTTCTAAATAAGACATAATTAATTGCATGAGTAGATGGGAGATTTTTTTCACATTATAACATCTTATTTTCAGTTTACATCCAGTGTTATTTTGTATTAGTTTCAGGAGTACATATATTTTACTAAATGGTCCTCCTAATATTTCAAGTACTCACCTAGTGCACCATACATGGTTATTACAATATTATTGACTATATTCCCCATGCTGTATTGTATATTGCTGAAACTGTTTTGTGACTACACGTTTTTAGTTCTTAAGCCTTTTTTACTCAACCCTGGAATTTTTTTATTTTTTATTTTTTGTCAGTGAGCTGATTGGATAGTTAATAAACTTTATTTGATGTGTTGATTTGAAATTGTGCAACCCTTCAATATCATACCTAAATGAAATCACAAATGGATTAAAGTTGTCAAAATACAAATATAAGCCATAGGCTATCCTGCTGGGGTTCTTGTTTCAGCATTAAGAAGGGTTCAGCAATCTGGAGAAAGGCTGTGTGTAACTAAAGTAAGAGTCCAGAGATGAAAGATAATTTTGAAAGGCATTGGGGTTCAGAGGAGGTTTAGCTAAAGGAGCTAAGTTCTCCTTGTCTCAGGACCCCTTGCTTTTCATTAATACAAATAATCCTAAGGCAAGGTGGAGATACCCTTCAAAGGGTAGGGTTTCCATACAGAGGCATTGTCAGAATGGGGAATAGTCTATGGCTGTTCAGGTGTTTGGCCAACAGGAGGCAGAACATGTGGATTAAGATGCCCTGAGCTGTCTGGCAGCAAACAATCATCCTATTCAGGTTTGGAGGAAATGCCTTCATCCATTCCCAACAGGTGATAACATATGTGACTCAGCCTTTGTTGAATCCCCAAGTTCCATCAACTTTTTGATGAAATTATGACATCCTATATAATAAAAGCCTAATATACTAAGTGTCTGGTCATCCTGGTCATCCATTCAACCAATCAAAGCATAATATGCTAATGATATGCTAAGGCTGCTCAACCACTCACTATGATGTGCACTGACCACCAGGGGGCAGACAGTTGACCGGTTGACCAGTTGCTATGACGTGCACTGACCACCAGGGGGCAGATGGTCGACCATTTGACCAGTCGTTATGACGTGCACTGACCACAAGAGGCAGACGCTCCAACCGGTAGGTTAGCTTGCTGCTGGGGTCCGGCCAATTGGGACTGAGCAAGACAGGCTGGATACATCCTAGAGCCCTCCCACAGTCCTTCCCAGGCTGGCCAGTTTTCCATGTCCCTCTTCGACCCCAATCATGCACCAGTGGGGTCTCAAGGCCTGGCCTGCACCCTATCGCAATCCAGAACCTCTCGAGGGATATCGGAGAGCCGGTTTCAGCCCAATCCCACAGGCCAGGCTGAGGGACCCCACTGGTGCATAAATTCATGCACCAGGCCTTTAGTAAATAAGATAATGGGCTAATATGTTTATAATACAAATAACATATATAAATCAGTAAGAGAAAAAAACCTAGATTCCATGGATGAGAGGACAGAAAGGAACAAAATAAAGAAATATATAGTTTCCATTATTCACCTTTTTAATTAACAAAGATCTTTCAAAAAGAAACCTGAATGCTATAAGGTACATTATAATGAGTGTTCATATACTATAGAAGAATAGGTTTGATAGCCCAGGATGTATTAAGAGATTAGATTTAATAATTAATACTTTTTGACCCAGTAATTCTGGCTTTATTCATTTGTATTAATAAAACAACCCCAAATAATAAAAAAACATTGTGTGCAAGTACATTTGTGGCAGTGCTTGCTATTTATTTTGGAAAATTAGAAACTATTTACAGGCCCAACCATAGAGGGAGAGAAATAAATCAGTTCTAACACGTGCATTTAAAAGAGGATTGTTCCTTACAGATATTATGAAAATGGGGAAATGCTGTGTTTGAAAAAAGCAGAACAGATAAAATTAATATACACTAACTTAAGTTATATAGAAAAGTATGTTAAATAGGTAAAAAACAGTTTGGGTATTTGGGTGCTGAAATTTGACGTATAAAAATATTTTTGTTTTCTATCTTAGAGTTTTATCATTTCTTTGATGTACACATTTAGACAAGAGGCAGCATAGTTTCATGTTAAAGAACATAGATTCATTCTGGTTCTAACTACTCATATTCAGATATCAACTTCACCTCTTATTGAATGAGACTTTAGACAAATAAGCTTCTGTTTTCTTTCTTTCATCTAGAAACTAGGGATAATTACTATTTTATTGTTATTATGGAGATTGAAAAAGCAAAAATGCATAGTTATCTGATTCCTTATAAGCACTCAAATAACTGGGATAAAGATACTATTGTAGAAAGTGTTGTATATTTGTCATGTTATAACTACTATAAGACTTGTATACTCTGACATTAATTTTTTAAAAGGAAACAAGAACTCTGGGGCATTAAATTAAAAATTTATGTGTGGGGGGGGGGTTCTAGGCAAAAATAAAAAACAAAGAACTAGAGGACCACGTTGTAAAAGATTGTAACATAGTTTTTATCAGATAAGTAGCCTCTTTTCTTTTTGTAGGCCCCTTGCAAGTCATGAGTTACTTGTAAAAGTGTTCATATACTTTTCTTGTGACTTCCTGGCCTGCTTTGCTCTTCCTTCACAAAGTAGCAGTTAGCAGTAGAGAAATAAATCTAGTAAAGTTATGGGACCAAGAGAGATGGAATAGTGGATGTGTGGATGTGGGGAGTGGGGAGAGGTCTATATAGCTGAAATTGTTACCACAGACTTTTTTTCCCCTTCCTCTTCTGTGCCTAGTGTTGATTTTTCAGTTACTCTCAATCGTAAGAGCTGCTAGTTTTATTTGACTTAATATTCCTTCTATCTGGGTAGCTATCTTTTAAAATCATTGCAGTGCCATTTTAGTGAATTTGATTATATCAGGGTACTAGGTTTAATGTTTTAATGATTCCCTTTTGTAAATGGAATGTATGAGCAAACAATTCTGTGAAAGACTTGAGTCCTTTTGTAAAAATAATTTTTTCCTCCTTTATCTTTGTCTGTTTTCATTGATTTTTAGTGGAAGGAAGTGAGGGAGAGGAGGGGAGAAAGAAACAGAGAGAGAGAGAGATCGAGACATCGATTAATTGTAAACCAAGTACGTGTTCTTGATAGGGAATCAAACCTGTAATTCTTCAACGCTCAGGCCAACGCTCTCACCACTGAGCAGTACCAGTCAGGACAAATTTTTCTTTAATATAATCTGCTTTCAAGGGCCATAATTTTGACTCGAATTTCTCTCTACTTTGACTGTATATTTGAGCACTATATATATATATTAGATATCTAAATATTGAAAACTTAAGCAGATAAATGTACCATAAAGTCTCTTTGTTATATGTTTCTAAAATTGGAAGTGACTGGGTTATGACATAAATGAAAATGAATATATACAGGTGAAGATGTATGCATAAGTGAAAAATTAGTTATTTTAATAGTGTAGAGTCTATACAGGTTGTAGAAATAGGAGTTAATTTCTTCACAGCGAAAGAAGGTATATAAGGCATTTAGTTAAATTGAATTATAAGGCAAAATCAGTTTTCTGTGAATTAAAGGAACCAAGTAGTATACTAAGAATCCTTTTCCAGGTCTAGGTACCACTCAGGCTTCCTTTCCTAAAAAGAAAGTAAGACAAGTTATTTCTTTAAAATGAATCTTTTAAAAGTAGCCTTATTCAAATAATTGGAATTGTAAATAAAGAAAATTTTTAACCCTAGCAGGTTTGGCTCAGTGGCTAGAGCATCGGCCTATGGACTGAAGGGTCCCGGGTTTGATTCCGGTCAAAGGCACATGCTCCAGTTGTGGGCTCAAATCCCCAGTGGGTGTGTATGCAGGAGATAGCTGATCAATGATTCTCATCATTGATGTTTCTCTCTCTCCCCCTCTCCCTTCTTCACTGAAATCAATAAAAAATATATTAATAAAAAAAGAAAATTTGTAACTGATAGTGTTTTGGTAGTATGTCTAATTTTAGGTGAAAAATCAATCTATTTTACTCTTCCCAGTTTGATAGGTTGGACAACTTTCTTCTTTTTATAGTTAGTAATTTCATGAGCATTCAAAAATCTGTAACTCCCTGTTGTCATTTCCAGGAAATACATGAAATCTTTCCTAATTGCTGTTAGGATGTTCTATGCTTGAAGAGGGCATCAGGTGACACACCTGACAATGGGAAGAGAAGATGTTTTGGGAATGCCATCTGCCAGAATTGTGGGCAACAGAAATGAAGAGTCAGAAAACATCTTTCCTGATGTTTTTTAATTTCCATTTATTCTTAAGGCAAGGAAATAGTTTTTTTGTTAAACTGAATGATAAAGGGCATGTAAACTTTTTCTTTACCTCTCAGAAGCCCTTAATCTCCACAAAATAGATTTGATAGGAAAATGAATAAATCCTTTCCTGCTGAATTGATGTTTTGGGAGTAAAGTAGTATCAGAATTATTATCTCTTGCTGCCAAATATTAAAGCTGAGTTCTGTTAGTCTCAGAATAGAAGGATTGGGATTTATTTCAGTATACCAGAAGCCAGTGTATTTTATGTAATTAGTGGCCTTGGCTTCCTTTTTACATTCAATAATAAGTACATAAATTAACAACAAATTAAACAGAGGAAATTGTAATGTTGAGATTTTCTGCTATATTCCAGGTTGTCACTGAGGAAATGGCTTAGATGAGATTCTAAATCGTCACTGAAAAGAATTTGAGACTTTAGTAGAAGTATATTGAACCCTCTGTAATAAGTATGGCTAGCCACATTTGGGGGCAAATACTAGCCTCTATGTTCTTGGACTAAATTGTTTTCAACTGAAAATGAAACAGATCCGTTGTATCTGAATGTAATATCTGCCATTGAGAAAGCAGTGATTGTTGGATTACATGTTGGTTGTTTCTAAGAACATTCATTAGTGTAGTTGTCTGGAATTTTGAAAGCCATTTATTCCTGAACATGGGCTTCTAAAAAATTAAAGTTTATGAGCTCTGAAAAAGTGTCATTGGTCTGGGATTTGGAAGACCTGGATTCTAATTTCACTCTAATTACTAACTAATGGGACATTGGGCAAATCACTTCACCAGCCTGAGCTAACTTCCTTAGGGATTTAAGCATAGAGAAATTCTATAATCTTTGTTGATTACTGTAATAGAAAGTTAGGTAGAGCTTAACAAAGCTGCTAGGCACCACAATATAAATAAATTCTTGGAATTTTCTTGTGTGTTGACACCTCATGTTTCTTTGAATTCTTTGCTTTAATCTCTACTAATTTATGTTTTCTTCATTCTAGTACTCTTGTCCATCTGTTCTCTGTTGTGTGATCCTAATCCAGATGATCCTTTAGTGCCTGAGATTGCTCGGATCTACAAAACAGATAGAGAAAAGTAAGTATTGGCCACCAAATAGAAAAGTACCTGTGGTAGGGTAGAGATGTTTGGGACTCAGATCTTTCTTAACTAAGGACTGGGTATGGATCAGATATTTAAAATGAAATCCTAATACACTCACCTGGGGATAGAAAAGAGGAGTATTTGCATTGAGTATCATTCATTATATTTAGATGACATTGACACGCTTTATTGATTTGAGAGAGAGAGAAACATTAATGTGTTGTTTCGTTTATTAATGCATTCATTGGTTGGTTTTTGTATGTGCCCTGACCAGGGATTGAACCCACAACCTTGATGTATCAGGTCGATGCTCTAACCAACTGAGCTTCCCAGCCAGAGCTGGTGTTATCTCTTAATTATTTCATATGACTCCTACTTTGAAGCAATGGTCACCAACCTTTTGGACCTCACACCATTTGGTGACCACGGCTCCAAAGATTTCCTTAAACCAGCGGTTGCCAACCTTTCGGACCTCATGAACCACCATGAGGTCTGAAAGATTGGCGACTGCTGATCTAGAGAAACTTTTCTGCATTATACTTTCAACAGTTTTATGTCTTCTTGGCTTTTGATAAATAACGCATTTTGCATCAAGAGCCAAATTTTCTTAGGTATTTGAAAATTAATGGGGAAAGAAAATTGTTTTTCTACCATTTGGTATAATTTTAAAAAGAAAGAGAATAAACGCCACCACACAGGAAAACCCAAAATTTCCTTCAAAAAATATAAAACTTAATGTAGAATTAACATATTTTGGAATTGTACTATGAACTATTAAGAATGGTCAGGATATCCAAAGAAATAGTAACTAAAAGTATTCTGATCTTTTTTGGGGATATATTCATTAAAATAGGAGGGAAAGTGGATAATTTTCTAAAGTTAAAATATAAAGAATTACTTAAATTCTACTGGATAAGAGAGGCATATAGATACAATTTGTGTGTGTGTGTGTGTTTTCTTGATCTTTACCCAGGATTTGTTTTTTGATTTTTAGAGGAAGGCAGAAGAAGTGGGTAGGGGGAAGAGAGAAAGAGAAAGAAAAACATAAATTGGCTGCCTCCTGTGCTCCCCCCCCAGTTGTGGACTGAAATCGCAACCTAGGTATATGCCCTGACCAGGAATGGATTCTGCAACCTTTTGGTGTAAGAGACGGCACTCCACCCAACTTAGCCACACCAGCCAAAGCTAGATAACATTTTTAAGTGGGGCATTGGGCATTGTAACAGCAGTTGGTTATTAGTTTAGTTTTGTGTGTATTTAGGTCTGAATAGTCTTGATAGTCATGTATTTCTGGCTATATTCAGAATAAATTTAGATCATGCTTTTTCCTATTGGTGAATTTATTCAAATACATTTTTTAAAATTGGAGAACCATTTTGTCAAATATCTGGAATTGTGGGCATAAACAAAAAGGCATTTCCTAAGCTGTTGTGGTTGTAATGTTCAGAAGAACTTGCCTTCATTCCTTTTTATTTTTTTAATCGTTTTTAAATGTTTTTGTTGTTAATCCTCATCTGAGGATATTTTTCCATTGATTTTTAGAGAGAGAGTACAATAGAGGGGGAGAGACAGAGAGAGAAACATCAATGAGACAAAGACACATTAGTTGGTTGTTGCCACACGGGCCCTAACCAGGGTGGGAATCTAGCCTGCAACCAGGGTACATGCCCTTGACTGGGTATTGAAACTGTGACCCTTCAGTCCATGGTGCCAATGCTCTGTTCACTGGGCCAAACCAGCTAGGGCTAATATGTTTTTATTGATTTCAGGGAGAGGAAGGGAGAGGGAGAGAGAGAGAAACATCAATTGCTGTCTCCTGGAGGTCTCCTTTTCCCCTCCCCTCCTTCACTATGGGGGATGGAGCCTGCAACCCAGACATGTGCCCTGACTGGGAATTGATCTATGATCTCCTAGTTCATGGGTTGACTCAATCACTGGGCAACACTGGATGGGCCTGCATTTCTTTTTAAATCAAATAATTGTAGAACCTTTGGCTTCCTTATTTTTACTACTAGAATGTTCTGGAGCAATAGAACTATTCATTTTAGAAACGAAATTGTTAAAATACATTCTGCCAGAACTAGTGATTTTATTGAGACAGAGGAAATTATGATGTCAATTTAATCACTATAAGTATATGATTTCAAGAACCATATAATGTATAAGTATATAGTTTAAAGAACTCCAAGTAAATGAACAAGGGTTGAAGATCTTTCCTAGAAATAAGTCAATCAAGGGTATGCCAGCAAATGCTAAAATTGAATCAGAGCCCTCTATTACAAAGGCCGCCAACTTTTCAGACCTCATGGACCACCAGAGATCTTCAGACCACCAGTTGGCAACTGCTGCTCTATTAGCAGCATTTACAGGACGTTGTTTTTCTCTTAACAGCTTCTTTCCCCACTGTCATTGAATAAACTAGAAATTTGGGATAAAAAGTGGTTTCACTTGAATGTACATTTTCCCCCTCAAATTATTATATGGATTTTTGTTTGTTTGTTTTGTTCATCCTTTCCAGAAGGTTTTTTTTCCCCATTGATTTTTAGAGAATGGAAGCAGGGGAGGGAGGCGGGGGGTAGGGAAGGATGTGAGGAGAGAGAGAGAAAGAAACATCTATCAGTTGTCTCCCGCATGTGCCACTATTGGTGCTGGGGATGAACCTGCAACCCAAGCACGTGCCCTTGACTGGGAATCTAACCTGAGATCCAGTGGTGCTCCGATCAGTACTTTAACCACTGAGCACACATGCCAGGGCACTACATGGGTTTTTAATAAAGAACACTAGAGAGGCTAAAAATGTTACTAGATGGGATAATGAATAATGCCTCTGACTGACTTCTCACCTGTGTTAAGCTAAGCTTCTCTTTGTGTGTACAGGTACAACAGAATAGCTCGGGAATGGACTCAGAAGTATGCGATGTAATTAAAGAAATTATTGGATAACCTCTACAAATAAAGATAGGGGAACTCTCAAAGAGAAAGTCCTTTTGATTTCCATTTGACTGCTTTCTATGAGCCCACGCCTCATCTTCCCCTGTGCACATGTTTACCTGATACAGCAGTGCTGCGTGTTGTACATACTTCGAACAACAAATAGAAATACTGTACTTCTGTACCAACATTGCCTCCTAGCAGAGAAGTGTGTATGTGACAAGCCAGTTCTTCAGACATAACCTAGGTGTGAGACTAAAAGCTTTCCTATTGACTTAAATTTGGATAACTGCAAGTTGAGGGGTGGTGGGTATGTTGTGTACTTGGATGGGAAAGAAAAGCCCACTGACCTGTAGGAGATGTTTTTTAAGTGGAATCCTTTTAAACTCAAAACAGATATGAAAAGCAAGGCGAAGAACATGAAGCTGTTTCTGTATTCGTTTTATGCTGAAGGACCTACGTCTTAGGTGAAAGTTATGGCCAACCAGATTAAAATCTACCC
>PVJN01009765.1:41151-59701 GCA_004026805.1 Lasiurus borealis | reverse complement strand
GTGAATTAAAAATTTGATCAACAGAATAAACTGGTGAATATAATAGAATCAGGAGCACAGAAAGGGAGTGGACTGTTAATTCTTAGGGGGAAAGGGGTGAAGGGTATACAGGGAGAGACTGGACAAAAATCATACACCTATGGATGAGATCAATGGGAGGGAGCTAAGGACAGAGGGAGGGTGGGAGCTGGGTGGAGGGCTACTATGGAGGGGAAAAAAAGAGAAACAAATGTAATAATCTGAATAATAAAGATTTAATTAAAAAAAAAAAGAATAGGAAACTGATGGCACTAATAGGCGATCTTAGAGGGTGGTGACCAATGTGTATACATATATACTTTTTCTTACAATGGTCTTGTGGGAGCGATTGATGACGTCTGAGAATGCATTTCAACTAAACAAGGAAATTCTTCCACCATCTGGATTGTGGAATTAGATTGGGGTTAAAATGTCAAATATATACAGGTAGAAATTTCAAGAGTCTTACAAATCTGAACTGACCAAGTCTGCTTTGAATTGTCAGGTGGCATCGACTCGCATTGATGGAGTCATAGTTGGCCTATCCAGCTTTCAATATGTCATCTCAGTTCTCTTCCCAACACAAACCTAACACGTCATCTTTTTCTCCCTGTTGACCAGAACATTTTCCTCAAGGAGTGAAAAGAAAAGGGGAAAATTAGTTTAATAGAAATGTAAGAAAAACGGGAGTAGAAATGGAGAAGGGCCACAGATAAGGTACAAATAAGAAAATTAAAAATGATCAGGTTAGAAGAGAGAAAAATATGCTGTGCAAGTGAGAGAAATAAACTAGTAATGGGAAGCTAAGTGGAACATTTTTGAGAAGATAAATTACAAGGGAAAAAACAAAACAGAAAGCATTGAATAAAGGGGAGACTAAGAGATATGAAAAATGTTATTTTCTAGTACTGAGTTTTCTTCTAGAATTCTTTGTGAGAGGTTAAACCAGAAAATAGATTATTTATCTTGGTTACAAAGAAATCATGGTGCTGTCTGGCAGTGGGCACACATTGTAATCAGACCCTGAGTGTTGATAGGTGAAGGCAAAGTTTTCTTTGCTATATTTACCCCTTTCTTTTCTTAAGAACTCCAACCCCTTCTGGTCGTTTTTATTTTCATTAGGGTAACCCTCAACATTTGGTAAAATTACAAAGACACAAAACAAATAAATTCTGTGATCATAGTATTATTTTGTGGATATTTTCTCTCAAATGTTTTTTTAACATTTCTTGTGAGTTGAATGTGAGATAGATGTATTATTTAGTCTTCTCTTTATATCTGGAGAAACTGAGGCACAGAAAGATGTTGGATGAAGTAATGATGAACATTTATAGACCTGGAGGCAGACAGCTGTATCTTCTCAATTAAAAAATAATACATTTCTATCTGCAATTAACTCTTTTTTTCTTTATTTACAAATGATACCAAAAACTGATCTCAAACTTTTCAAATGTTTTGCCCTTATCATTTATCCTGCCTGTCTCCATGTTTGAAAATTTAATTCCTTTTAAAATTATAGTATTGTTTACATCTCAAAGAAAAACAGCACTATAATAAACACTGTAATTCCAAGTGAAAGGAATAAAGAGTGCTTGAAGTAATAAAACTAATAGACAATTAGCAAATAAATAAATAAATAAATAAAGCCCAATACCTGAAAAATTAACAATTTTCAAAGACATTGCTGAACATGATTCTATCTTTGAATGACAGAGGTACGGGGAGGATGTGGTACAGTGAATGTGGTACAGTGTAGCTAAGGACATCTCCACTTGGCCAGTTGTAGTTTGGTCATATCCTATAAAAATGGCACACTTGAACCTTGACTCTCTATCAGATTAGCCCCAATTTATGCATGAGTTAAATATCCCATATGAATCATTTCCTTGAGATGCACCAGTGACATGGTTCTAGGTGTCCCAGGAACTCCTCCCTTCTTTTCTAGAGGGTCCTTTCCCAAATTTTCATCTCACTCTGGACCTGAGACTAGAGAGAGGTCCAGTGACCCAACTTTTTTACATCTATATCATCACTTATGTTTATTATGCTGAGTACATTAGCACATTGAGCTTTGTCTCAGTCTAACTGTGATGGAAACTACTCATTGCTTTTTTATCTGAAGACAAAGTTAATCATTGACCTAGTTCAGGAAGATGTCTGAAGTGCTCACAGGCCCTAATAGTGAAATAAGTCATTCATTCATTCATTTGGGAACAGAGGCTAAAGATAGAAGTCCCTCCTGGATTTCCTGATTTCTAGGACACTAGAGCCTCAAATATAATATGTGAGCCTCTCTGAACTTGAATGTCTCTGGAACAATGGTTAGTGTAAAAAATAAAAAAGGAATGCTACATGACTTTAAAATCTTAGATGCTGACCTTTCCAAATGAAACTGCAGGGAGAGCAGGCGGTAGAGACAATGTCTTGTTTCACTCTTCCTCTGAGTCCTCTCCCTCCCTCCTCGCCGTGGCTCACAGAGCCAGGGACTTGTTCACTGCTTTCTCCCAGGCTGCCTTTCCCTACTTAGAATTAAGAATAGGCCTCTTTGAGTCTGTATTCTATGTGGAGCACTGTGCTGATCACTTCATATTACATCATGTAATTTAATTATTCCAATGACCCTGGGAGGCAGGTGTAATCATTATTTCCCCACTTTTCAGATGAAGACAAATGAGGCCTAGAGCTGGTAAAAGGAGCAGTGGCCATGCTGGGTATGAGCATTTGCCTCTGTGCTTCAGGGATGGGCAACCTCTGGCTCAAGGGCGGTATAAGGCCCGCAAGATCATTTAGTCTGGCCCTGCCAAAGCAATAAAGGTGGTTAGTTAAATGTTTGGTCAAATACAGCAGGGTAATTTTTAAGTTGATTATTTGGTATGGCCTGGGAATGATGGTATAAATATCCAAATAGCCCTCGGCAGAAAAAAGTTTCCCCACCCCTGTGGACAGTCGCAAATCAGCAAATCTGGATGCCCGGTGTTCTTATGTGAATTATGGTCAGGGAAAGATTTGGTATGTGACCAACAAGATGTCAGTATGGAATGAGAAAAAAATGATGTGGCAACATAGCTGAGGTCTGTATGCACCTTTTTGGCCTGAGCTGCTGCCCCAGGAGGTGGGAAAGAAAGCCCATCGTGCCCACACTGTGTGTGCTGGGGCCTGGCCTGCGCAGACACCCCTGACTGCAAAGACCGGTCTCAGGCTTAACTGATTCACTCACCCTTCTGTCTTGTTTCAGATTCTGTGGAATGGAAGCCGGAAGGGAGTCCAGTGTCTGGACAGGACTCTGTGGACGCAGCTGACAGAGGACAGTCTTCAGATCAGACAAAGACACATCCCTTTGTTAATGACACGGGACTCTCTGGATTCTGTACTCTGTTGTAACAGAGGGGAAGGGGACTCCTTGATTTAATTTCCCCTTACTCAGTTTTATGGTAACAAAGTAACTTATTTTCATTCCTCAGCTCAAAACTTCTTAAGCAGCATCTCTTCCTTACTGTCCCTTTCAGAATAGAAGTCTACAAATGAAACACAATCATGACAAGTTTGGAAAATGTGCTTTTATAGTCTCTATTCAAAGCCAACCCTTACACTTTGAGACTTTGGGTCTTGATTGTTCTCATAGGTCCCAAGTTTGGCTGAGGGGCTGTTTCTATTATCTTCCAAAAGGAATGAAAGCCTTTGCTCCCATAACTATGGCTCCACTTAATATCTGCCTCTGAGCAAAAGCCTAGTGGCCACCGTCAGAGGACACCCTGACCTTGGGCCTTGATGCTCATTCCATGCAGTGTCTTATTTTAAATGGTGGGATTGGAGGGGAGAGGAAGAAGGAGACCCAGACCCCCAGTTTATGAATCACCCCATAACACAGCCTGGATGTGAAAGGCACTCAGCCAGGAAATAATTTCATTCCCAGCCTTGGAAGTTGCATGAAGCAATAGAACAAAAACTGCATTCCCCAGAGAAAACCTGAAAGTAAAATGGAAGATAAAATGTGAAAATCACAGGAAGGGCAGAGTTAGGAGAAAGAGAGAATCAAGGCAGGGGGCAGCCAGATGCCTAGGGCCCTTGGTAGGCTTCCTTGAGGGCACAGAATGCTCCTGCACTGCTTCCCCCTGCAGGTGTGGGATCACTTGCCATGGAGAGGGTTAGAAATATTCTTTGAGGTGTGCAGCATGGGGAAAGGGCTGCATTGCGGTGATGTATGGACTATGCAGCTGTACTTAGTGTCTGTGAAAAATATATGCATGTATATATATTTGTACCTAGGTAATAAAGAAAATCTTAAAGGTACACATTTTGTGATTCATGCTTGCTAGGAATGAATACCTTGATTCATTCTTCTAGATCAGTGGTTCTCAACCTTCCTAAGGCCACAACCCTTGCATACAGTTCTTCATGCGGTGGTGACCCCCAACCATGAAATTTTGCTCCTGTTATGCATTGTGATGTAAATATCTGCATTTTCCGATGGTCTTAGGCGACTCCTGTGAAAGGATCGTTTGACCCCCAGAGGGGTCGTGATCCACAGGTTGAGAACCGCTGTACTAGATAGTGCCTGTGTCTGGTCTCTAGAAATAGGCAGGTGTGGCCCATAGTTGCATAGAGCTATAGCCTCCAGATTAGACTGAGCGCAAAGTACTGAGTTCAGTACAGTTCTTATCCAAACAGCACTACCTGATGGCTTGGTTATCTTAGTTTCAACAGCTATAAAATGGTAGTGGCAGCTGCCTCACCTACCCTACAGGTGGTTTTTTTTGTTTGTTTTCTGTTTTTGTCTGTGTGTGTGTGTTGGGGAGGGGGGTTGTTTTGTGTGTGTGTGTCTGCGTGAGTGGGAGGGGTTTTGTGTGTGGGGGATGTGTGTGTGTGTGTGTGTGTGTGTGTGTGTGGTCATTAAAATACAAGAGCCCAAATATGAATGTGATACAATAATAGTAATAACTAACATTTATTGACTATCCACCACATGCTAAGCACTGGCCTTGCATACATGTTACATGTTATTTCTGTTCCTGGCAACAACCCAGTAATAAGACAGCTTTTCCAGGTACCTGAAAGATGAAGGAACAGAAACTTGGGAAGAACTGATGGCCTGAGACCATGCCACTGGTACTGGTGAATAGCTTAGGGCGGGCATGTGCTGTTTATGTTATTACAACATAAAAAACAGCAGGATAGCCTGAAGATATGAACCCTGGAGTCAGGTGGAACCAGGTTTGAATCCTGGCTCTCCCATCTCCCAGATGTGTGAGTTTGGGAAAGTTGCTTAACATCTCTGTGCTTCAATGTCTCCTTTGTAAAATGAAAATGATAATAGGACCTGTCTCATAATGGTGTCATGATGATTATAGGTAATATATACAAAGCACTTGAAAGAGTTGCCCACACTTAGTAAGCATCTTTAAATGCCAGTACTTTTTATTTTTTAAAATGTTGCTCTCAAGTGGTCTCCCTGCTAAAGTAGAGGCAAGAAAAGATGATTATTATTTACTCTCCCTGAATGCTTTCCTTCCAAGTTCTTCAGCTCAGTTATGAGCAAGAACCCAAACCAGGACTATGAGCTCTGTAAGGTGGTAGCATTGCCCATGAGATGAAGAGCAGAGCAGCTGTTTGATGAAGTGGCAGCTTTTTGTTTTGTTTTTTAGAAAGAGAAGAGCAGGAGCCTGAGGCCTTGGCTCTCTGCTGGAAGCTGTATGGAGACTGCCAGACCTTGTGAAGCAGGTGCCCTGGCTCTGGTTAAAAATGGAGAGGATTTTGTTCAATGTTTATTATGATTGAAATAATCATTTCCCACGGCAAACACATGGCTATCTCCTACATTTGGTGTCCCCTGGAACCTACTATTTACTCTGGAACAAACACTGTAGAGACCAACTTCAGGTACCCAGAGAATCCAGCCAGGCTGCTGGTGTGCTCTGTGGCTCCCAGGGGAGCATTCTCTCTCAGATGCAACTCTCCAGGTTGGAGCCCTCTGGAGCCCCTGAGTGTGTGAACATCCACTGAGCATGCAGAGTAGCTCTTAGGATGTCTGCCCCGCTGCAGCCTCTGCAAGTACTCTAACTCCAGCCTCTGGTGTCTGCTTGGTGTCTCTCAGCCGGGCCTCTGGCTGTATTTCCAGAGAACAGACTTATTTATGAGAAATGAATGCCTTGTTTAGCCAGGAAGGCAGGATGACTCCAGGCTGAGCCCTGCTCCAGTCTTAGGACCCTCCAGGCGAGGCATCTCCTTCTACCAAAAACCTGTTACATTCACTTTACCAGGAACCCTGTCTGACACCAAGCCCCTCAGCTCACTCCACCCCAGGGCATAGCCCAGGGGCAGTGCAGACTCTGATCCACGCAGATGGCTGGTCTGGCTCCTGATCTAGTCCAGCAGGCCAGACTATTACAAACTCACAGGCCTCCAGCCTGTGAAGAGAGATGGAGATTTTCATTAGTAAGAACTTAAAAACTGTCCACCATCCTTTTCTAAGGGAGTCCAGAGTTTCATCCCATGGTGCCTTCAGCTGGTGCTGTTCCTCCTTTCATCCTCTCACACACCACGTCTCTGGAGGTGGAGTTCATGGCCGAGAGCAGAGGGGTAAGGATCTGTCAGGGGCCCTTTGTCTCCCCTTTCTCCTTCCTTTGTGGACATCAGAGTCCTGTTTTCAAATGTTTGGGCCAGGCCAGGGCTTGGCATCTCACCCCTCTGCTGGGCTTTGACTGGCTCATTCTTTGTAACAACCCAACCTCCCCACCCCTTATTTTTCACCCTTTCTTCTTTTCCAACTTTCTTTCAGCTTGAGTTGTGTGTGTGAGAGAGAAAGAAGGCAAATCGTGTATGTGCCTGGCTGAAGAATGAGATCATTGCTCTCCCTTCTTAGCAGGCTTGCTGTCTGCTGGTCAGGGTTACTGGGAGAAAGCGGGGCCAATCCATTTCCACAGAGAGCCATCTGGCTCCACGGATGCTAATCTGTTGATTTCCTTTACGTTATTCTTTTTTGTTGGTGGTGGTGTTCCCAAGGACCACTTCATTGCAGCTGTAAATTCTGGCCTGGTCCATCTGAAGGCGAGGGTGCATTTGGCATTATGCCCCCCCGGACCGCCTTGTGGGTGTCAGCACATCATTGTTATCATTGGTGGGTCTATGTAGTTGTAATGTCAAGGCTGTACTTTCAAATGGAAATCAGGCAATTATGCTGCACATGGGGAAATCTGACAGATGCAGAGGTTTTACACCACTGGTGCTGTCATGGGGACAAAGGCAGCCAGTGCTCCCTGGGGATGGTTAAGTAATAAAATATATTTTAAGAGCACAGAAAAATCCAAGAATAATTAACTGCATGATGAGAGTTCATAGGTCCTGTGGCTGTTTAACTTCAGAATGTGATAATGATATGTCAATGCATCGCTTAACTCATCTTTATAAAGGCAGCATTAGAAAACTGATTTTAATGTGCATTCAGAGGCAGCCGCTGCTCTATGCATCTGCTTTCCAGTTTCCAAATGCAAACCTTTTTAACTTGTTTTGCTTCCACCACAATGGGGGTAGGGTGGGGCTCCATTTGGCTTAAGGAGAAGAAGGGCTGATAGCAGCCTGATGTCTACCTCAAGGAGCAGCTTCCTGTCAACATTTAGTGTAGATTTATAGGCACCTACACAGAAAAATATGGTAACAGGATCATAGCTACCAGTTCAGTACTTGAGTACTTGTTATGTGCCAAGCCCCAGCCAAGTGCTTTAGTTCTGTGAGTGTGAGGTAGGTAGGCATGCTATTACCATGTTTTACAGACAGAGCACTGGCACCAGCGGTAAGTGGGAGAGCTGGGTTTCAGATCTCGCCTAGTTGGTCTTTGGTCTTAGCTCTCAGACGTTGAGTGGCCCCCTCTCCAGTGTTTCAACAGAGAACAGAAAGAAAGATACACACTCACTCATGCACCCTCCACAAGCACCCTATGTCAGACACATCCAGATTTAGTGAATTACTAAATAGGAGAGATTTCAATAAAACTTAAGTTTTCCCCTAAAATACTCCTCTGTTTAAACAAATAGTTAATTTGGAGCCTGAAACATGAGGTAAGATTCAACACTCAATGTGTCCAAAACTGGACTGATATGAACTTACATTACACTTACAAAAAGTAAAGTGCTCCCAAATTCTGATCATTTTTCTCTTCTGTAATAGAAAAAGCAATGCAGAACAAGCTTTGGTCCATGGCTTTGAACTTCAGCAGTCCTTGAATTTTTTTATATGCTGTTGCCGTAGACTAACTATAGCTGATGCCAATTAGAGCAGAGATAGACAGGGAAGACATTTTATCTCTCAGAAAAAGTACTTTTAAACTAAGCATATGACAAACTAAATAAAACAGGTTTACATGGGAATCTCCAATGATTTCTCAGATCAGTATGTTCCTTTTGAAAGTCCATGAGGCCCACTGAAGTTAGAATACATCAATCAAATAAAACTAGAAGTTTCAAGAGACAAAATGTCTACTAATTTGCTACTAACTAATAAACACAGATCACACACTCAGCACCCTCTGATCATGACTTGCTTTACCTTATCCAAGGGTAGAAAAACATTTAGACCATTAGCTTTGTCTTGTGTTAGGAAAAAAATAAATTTCTGCTTATGGAAAATTAGTTTTCCTGGTTTCAGCTCTACTGAACACATTTGTTTGAAAATATTTAGAATAATAAACTCACATTGCAGAAATAATATCATTAAAGCACACTCTTCATTAAAGATCTTAATTAAAAGGGTTGAAAACACTAGTGATGAACACAAAAGAGACCAAAGTCACAAGTCACTCAAGAATGGATCACTCAGGAGCGCAACAGAGCAATCAGAGCATTATCCCATGAGCTAGGCCAGCCAGACCCAATCACCCATTGACACAGCAAGGCCTTGTTCCACATAAACCAAGAACTGATGCTCTAAGAAGAAAAAATCAGAGTGAAAAAAAAGTGAAAACCAATTAAAAATCAAATTTTTAAAAATTAAGAGCTACAATGGAGGTTAATAACCTTAAAATATATGTCATTTAGTTCATGTTCATGATCAGTTATTAGCATATATCTTTCCCACAACAAATTTTAACTTCATTATAAATTCTTTTCCCATCAAAAAGTATTTCAAACTAAGCATTTGGTAAAAAAAAAAATCAATTAACAGAGACATTTCTAACACTTTGCCAGATTTAAGAAGTGCCATTTTGAAAGTTCAAGATGCCCCAATTTGCAGAGAAAACTTGGTATCCATGATTAATGAGCATCAGAAACACACACACACATACACACACACATTTGTTATTTCAGCTTCTCAAATATAGAAAATCTTTTGGGCCATTAAATTATCTTATGATAGAAAAAATTTTAAAACCATCTGATTAAAGAGAAATTAGGTTTGCTTTTCCCTTCTCTTTTTCAACACATTTATTTGAAAATATTATTGTAATAATCTTGTGATTGTGATTGGAAAAATTAGAATTGATTCTGACCTAGCTCTTTCAAAAAATAGGTGTGTGTGTGTATGTATTTAATATTAACCAAGCTTTCAGGTAACATATGTATTGTGACTTGGTATGCATATCACCATAATACTTAAGGAAAGTAAAGCAAATTGCTGGCCAACAAGTACACAGATAAATCAGTAGGGATACAACAGTGCAAAAAAGCTTTCCATTAGTCATTACAATACAAATCTCTCAAAATTTCTTACACCTGATCATGGACAATGTGAACTTGGAAAAACCATGTCGTTTATTAGAAGAAAGAAAATGAGACCATGGGCAGACTGTATAAAAAATACAGATCTTCTTTAGGAGTGGAATTATGGGTGACCTTACTTTTCTTCTTCATGTGTTTCTGACTTTTCCAATAATATGTGATGGATCTCCAGCATGCTTAAATGAGTGGGCTCTGGAACCAAGCCATCAGATTGGGAGCCTGGCTCTGTGGCTCATTGTCTTGTGCAAATCACTTTCCACCTTGAACTCTCTATTTTCTCTTCACAGATTGGGAACCATTATAGTGCCTACTTCACAAAAGTGTTATTATGCTTAGTGAGATAATACTCACAAAGTATGTAGTGACTTGCACATATAACTGCAATAAATGTTAAATACTTAAGGAAAATTCTTATACAGCTCATGTCGGTACTTGTTCTTACAGTAACAGAAAAAGTGGAAAAATTCTAAGTCTTATTGATAAAGTCAATATAATTTTCATATGCCACATTGCTGGATTGATCACCTGGTGTAAACAAACCCTCCAGTTCCTTCTCTGCCACATCCATGTGTTTTATTTATAACACTCATTGCAACCTGAAATTAGTTTATTTGTTTATATTCTGGAATCAGTCACCATGGTTGGTTTTAAACTCTGAATGGTTTAAAAAATGGCTTGCAAAACTCCTGAGTATATAACAACTGGCTCTCATGAGCCAGTGTATAACCAACTGACAATTGTCTACTCTGACGATTTCAACATTTTAAATGGTAGTTTGGCTTTGACAATAAGGAAAATAACCCTCTACCCATACTCTCAAGCCAGCACAAATATGACAATTAATTTGTAAACAGTATCATCAGTGGAGGCTGTTAGCTGTAACTAAACTTATAACCCTGTGGACCATTTTCTGAGTTGATTTTTATTGCAGTTGTGGTAAAATGTTAGATTCCTTGGAAACTGATGAAACTGCAAAAATAGGATCCATTATTACTTTCCCAAATAGCTCCAACATCCCAAGGAAATGAGCAAGATTGAGCATTTTGGGAATTAAGATCCAAGTATTTTCTCTTTCAACTCATTTTGAAAATAAAAATAATTTTAAAAGGCATACATTAAGATGTCTCTCTCCTACCTCTGAACTTATCCACCCATGCTCTCATTATTGATAATCATTTGTTTGATTTCTTGTGTATATTCTTTATGAAAATAGAAGCAAACACATATAGGCATTTTTATGCCCCATTCCTGTTTTGCACAAAAGATATTGTTCACATTGTTATGCCGTTAGCTTTTTTCACTTAACAATAAAATGGGTTTTCCATGTCAGTATATAGAGAATAATCTCCCTCTCTCTCTCTCTCTCTCTTTTTTTTTTTACAACTGCATATGTTTTCATTATATAGCACATTAAAGATGGCCCCGAATTCTTTGTTCCTTTTCCAATGAGAGGTAGATTCTAGTTCCTTCCCTTGAGTATATGCTGGCCTCAGTGACTTGTTTGACCAGCAGAGAATAGTGCAAGGAAGGCTATGCCAATAGGTCAGGCACAAAGAGGTTGGTTACTTGCACTTCCTGCCACTTAGGACACTCCTGGGGCAAGGAGGATGGATGCTTGGAGAAAAGTCTGACTCCACTGAGACCACCAAGCTGTGAGGAAGTCCAAGCTAGCCATGTAGAGAGACCTTGAGCAGAGAGGTGCTTGGCCAGCTCTCAGCTATTTCAGCCATGTTGGCCTTTGCACCAGAAATAGCAAAGAAGACAGAGGAGGTTTCATATGATTCTAGCAAGCCAATATCTGACCGCAATTCCATGAGAATTCCTAAGTGAGAACTATCTAGCTAACCCACAGAACTATGAGAGAAAAATAACCTCACTGCTGCTCTAACCACTATATTTTGAAGTCACTTATTACATAGAAATTGATAACCTGAATACATTATGAAGATACATTTAGTTTGTTTAATTAGCCCTTTATAGATAAATGTTCAAGTTGTTTCCAATCTTTAAATCACTATTTCAACCAATGATTTAATGAATAATCTTGAGTGTAAATTGTTTTGCACAGTTGCAGGTATATACATTTCCAGAACCATGTTAGTCAAAAGAAAAATGCATTTGCATTTTGGCATACTTCCATTCATTTAGTGTCAGTTTCCATGCTTATTTTTCTATTAGCTTATTCTTTTACTTCTCAGTTTCTAGAAAATTAGTTCTTTGTGACACGAAGTACAAATATTTTTTCCTAGTTATCTTGTCTATCGATTTTGTTTATGTTGATTGTTTTCCATGTAGAATTCTATTTTTAAAACTCCTCTATATTTTCTTCATTACCTCCACCTTTTAACATTTAATCTCTGATCCATTTGGAATTTGTCCCAATGAATGCATCTAACTTTTTTCTAAATTGTTATGTAATTGTCTTTAAATCATTTAGTTAATTTATATTTTTTATACTGATTTCAAGTGCCACTTTTATCACATACTTTTAGTATGTGTATGGGTCTATGCGTATTTCTACTGATTATCTATCTGAATTTCTGTATGTTAAAAATGTATTTTAATATGTGAGATGGCTAGTGTATGCTTGTTATTCTTGTTTTAAAGAAGTCTTCAGAATATTTTTCCTAAATTTCTCATATGAATTTTAGAATCAACTTGTTGAGTTACAAAAATATCCTGGTAGTGCATTAATTAAAATTACAATCAAGGAGATTTAACATAATTATGATATGCACTCCTTTTATCCAAAACTATGGTATACTTTTGCATTTAAGAATACTTTCTTTTTCTTTTTTTGTAATCCTCACCTGAGATATGTTTTTTTTTTATTGATTTTAGAGAGAGTGGGAGACAAGGAGAAAAAAAACAACCAACAGTGTTAAAGAATGTGAGAGAAAAACATTGATTGGCTGCCTCCCACATGTGCCTGACTGGGGATCAAACCCACAACCTGGGTGTACTGGCTGGGAATTAAACCCATGACCCTTTAGTGCATGGAATGACATTGCATCCAACTAGCCACACTGGCCAGGGCTGTTTAATACTGCTTTTTGTCTTTCAGGATCAATTTAAAGCATTTCTCATATACCAGGAGATCTGAAATAATCACTAAGCTTATTCTTGGTTATTTTAGCTTTTGTTGTTGTTGTTATTATAAGTGTAAAAATGTCTTTTCATTTTTTATTTCTTCTAGTTATTTGTTTAAATGTATGAAAGCTTTTGAAAATTATATATTGATTTAATATTAAGCCATCTTACTGAATTCTTATTTTTTTTAATTAAATCTTTATTATTCAGATTATTACATTTGTTTCTCTTTTTTCCCCTCCATAGCACCCCTCCCTCTGCCCTTAGCTCCTTCCCATTGATCTCATCCATAGGTGTATGATTATTGTCCAGTCTCTCCCTGTATACCCTTCACCCCTTTCTCCCTAAGAATTAACAGTCCACTCCCTTTCTGTGCTCCTGATTCTATTATATTCACCAGTTTATTCTGTTGATCAAATTTTTAATTCACTTAATTTTTAGATTCACTTGTTGATAGATATGTATTTGTTCATGAATTCTTATTTTGTAATCTTTTTCAGATAATTCTCGGGTTATTCAAGTATAGAAATAGGTAATTTGCAAATAATGATAATTTTGCTTCTTTTCAATTTTTGCATGTCTAATTTCTTTCTTTCCTATTTATACATTTATATTTTATTCCTGGCTTAGTAGAAATGCTATTGGAATTTCTCCTTTAAACATAATGTTGATTTTCAATTAGGTTTATGTTAGGAAAGTAAACACCTATTGCTTTTTCATTACATTTTTTTAAAGATCAAAGATGAAAGTTGTATTTTACTAAGCATTTTTAAACATCTAAAAAGATAAACACATATTTTTGTAGCCATTATATGGTGAATTCATTTAGACTTCCTAACATTGAACCACCTTTACATTGAATAAATCTCACGTTGTTACATTTTATTATTCTTTTATTGAGTTGCTTGAGTCTATTTAATATATATATTTATGTTTATTTTATTTTGTTTTAATTTAAAATTTTTATTGTTTATAGTATTAAGTGTCTTTTTTCTCCCATTGACCTCTCCCTTGCTACCCCCACTCCCCAGCACATTCCCTTCCTCCACCTCATCTGTGTTCATTGGTATTTTATATTTTGTTTTGTATTTTTGAATCAGTATTTTTAAAGTAATTTTGTTTTTTTAATAGCACAATTGTTTCTAGGTTTTTCTATCAATATTATGCTCTTTTTGAGTCTTTCCTATTTAATAAATCTTTCTTATATCCATTTCATTTTGATCTTCTAAGCTTCTTCCTGTACTTTTATTATGGTCTATTTTCTTTCCAATTTCTCCTATTTCTTTGATGTTGTATATTTTCTCTCAGTTCTACCCTGAATCTTGCCAGCTCACACATCATCTCTTGTCTCACTATCACTGCCAATGGCCTCTTTGCTTTGTGCCCAGGCTTCATTGAGGTAACTGATTCATTAAATATTTTACATTTGTAGTAAAATACTTTTTGCTATATCCACCTGCTACTTGGCAATATTTAACCTACCATTCAATTTTCCTAATCTTTTTCTTGTTTTATTTTTTGAATCTTTCAAATTACTTGGGTTGGTTCTTTTTGATGTCTCACCTTTGAGACAAGCCAATTTGTCTTGGACCAAATATTTACAGGTCCACATCCCAGACTAGTAAGAACACTTTTTATGGGCCAGGGTTTTAGATCCATTTTCCCCAGCCAGTAAAGAAAGGCAGCTATGAAATTTTTCAAAACCCATCTTTCTTTTTCCTGGGCATTCCCTGCAAGTGTGTGATTTTTTTTTAACCTCATTACCTCTACTTTTCACAACTAAATTAGGTTTAAGAGATTCCTGCTTCCCGATTTTTATGTTGTTCCTTCATGTAGAAGCATGAGACTTAGATTCTGTTCCTCATCCCATCTTTCCCCCTTAAAAATATGTTTTACTGACTCATTCTGATTTCTACAATCATGTGCTCATCTCTCCTCTTCCTCCTCCTGTATGTTCCCTTGCTTTCCACAGCCCTTCCATCTACTTTATTCTTTGTGGTTTTTAACCCCCTCATAGTTTTGCTGACAATGAACATTTTGTTTTCATTTCTTATTTTCCTTTTGCTTTCCACAACTTCCAAGAAGAGGAGTGGGAACACTGATTTCCCACCTTCCTCTTCAAATAAAGAAAGTACATGGGCACCGATATTTCATATTTTAATGTGAATAGCCTAAAGAATTGAAGTAGCTAATGCTGGAAATATTTTAAAGAAAACCAGTATGGGGCTCACTCGCCAGAGCATATATTTTGAAGCTTCCAAGTGAATTTAGGTACTCAAGGTCTTTTCTTAGCTTGTCCTTTGGGAAAGTTATCTTATCTCTTTGGACCTCATTTTTTCCAGAGAAGAAAGGATCTCTAAAGCCATAGGGCAGAGTGGTAACTCCAAGAAATAAATCAGTGGTGGTGGAATTTAGCTCAAAGATACTTGGGTGGGGAAGATGTATGAGACCCTGAAGTGGAAAGAGGAGACTTACCTTGTAGCTGGTCCTGTGCTAGAAACTTTACATACTTTAATATACCTGAAAGACAGGTATTACCATGAGCTCCATTTCAGCCATGGAAAATGAGGTCCTAAGTGGTTAATAACCTACTCAAGATTACAGTCAGGATGGGAATCCTGACCTTTCTAGTTTGGGAGCCCAGTGTTCTTTCCCAGAGCAACTCTCCTAGGTACCCAAATGCAAGGGCTGTGGTAACACTTCCGGTTCCCATGGCCCATACTTCCCTGCCTTTCTTATCTCCTTGGCAATTACTTAAAAACCAGGATTTAAAAAAATGTTTATTTTTCAATTACAGTTTACATTCAATATTATGCTGTATTAGTTTCTAATACAGCACAGTGGTTAGTAATCATACGCTTACAAAGTGACCCTCCTACCCAGATATTTCAAGTGCTCTCTGGCACCATACGTAGTTATTAGAATATTGACTATTATTGACTTAGTCTCTAATCATGAAGGCAACCAAGATAATTGTATGCATTCTGCTATTAGTTTCCTGATGACCAAGTCCAGGCTGTGTAAATTAGGTAACCATTTTCTACCTGTTCAGATTAGTGTTCTGGAAACTACACTCTAAACAACAGGATATTCTAAAACTTAGATACAATAATTTTAGGCAAATCATCCATTTAAAAAATAGACCAAATGGATATCTTTAAAGATCCAAAGTCTCTTTTACCCAGATCATGTCTTAAAAACAAGATAAAAACCTATAAAACACATTGAGGTTTTACTCAGTTTAAAAAACAAACAACAAGAAAACAACAACAACATTGGCTGGTGTGGCTTGGTGAGTTGGTTATTGTGCCATGCACAGAGAGGTTGCTAGTTCAATTGCTGATCAAGGTACATGCCCAAATTTTGGGCTCAATCCCTGGTGGGGGCCATGCAAGAGGCAGCCAATCAATGTTTCACTCTCACATCAATGTTTCTCTTTCTCTCTCCTTCTTCCTCTCTCTCTCTCTCTCACAAAATCAGTTTTAAAAATCTTTTTAAAAAAATAAGATGCTGTCTTTTGACCATTTTCCATTGTTCCAATGAAATCAATGCAGATAACCTTCCATTTGTATTAAAAAAAATAAAGAGCAAACAATTCATTTCCTAAAAGTACATTTCCTTAGAAATTCTTTTACTTTCTGAATATCCTTGGCCTTTTGGACGAGTCAGTAGAGCAAATTAGGAGCTCATTTCCTGCAGCCATAAACCCTACCACTCTTTTAAAAGTCTCTAGTTTTTGGAAGTGTAAACACTTGTGTTGAAAAGCATTCATTGGGAAGATAAAGGAGCAACAAAATGATTAGTGTCCACGTAGTGATTTATAACCCTGGTTGACTTGTTAACAATGAAAGATTGAGATGATGGACTTTGAAAGTTGTTGCCTTTCTTCACACCTGGGTAAAGGAGGTCTCCTGACTTTGTTCCTCCCTGCCTGGGCCTGCCAACCGCAGGGCCCCCAGACAGGCCAAATCCTTGCAGGACTGTGTAGTCAGCTTTGGTGGAGTCAGTCTCCTTGGAGCTGAGGTTCTAATCACAGTTTACCTTGGAATTCTACTGCAACCTTTAGGCCACAGCACCAGGCAGAGAAAAAGTACAATTATATCCTAAAGAAATTCTCCTGAGTTCTATTCCCTTCTAGGTCTGAGTAAAACCGATGGGGTGCATGGAAGTGCATACACTGGTAACTCCTTTCAACCCTTGGGTCACACCTGTCTAAATCCCAGTCATCCTAGCTCAGGCCAACTTTTTCCATGGAGCCCACCCTCTATACCAATGTTTTGTTGGAGAACAAAACATTTCCATCTATGTCAAAGCCTAACTCCTCTGCACAGCTCTGCCAATTAACCACCGATGCAACTCAGAGTCCTGTCTTCTCTAGAGAAGAGTTAAAATGGAAATGGGTGTGCTCACATTTACTGGAGGAGGAAGCATCCCTAAGATAATTGGTAATATACACATCTTCATCTCTGCTAATGAGCTCTTAGCAAATATTCAAAATAAAAGTAATGAACTTCATCATATATACTGTATAATGTGAAGGGTATATTGGGGATAGGGAAGGGGTGGGGCTGAGTGGTGGGGTAGGCTGCAAGTACAATTAAAAACATTCTCAAGAATGACTTTATGCTGCAAAACAGGGATGTTCTTACCAGGGGCCCTTCTGAAATTGGCCTCCTTGTCCCAGCTGTCCCTTTCTTATACTGTTCAGATAAATGGTGTTATTTCCTACTCTTATTAGTGTGGCTGCCTACTAGCTGTGAACCAGGAAACCAGAGTGGAAGCCTGTGAAATATGATTGTCAAAGGCGAGGATTGGACAGTGCCGATGGGATGGCAGATGGGGGTGTCACCATTTATTGAAGAGGCTATCTTGGCTCCATTGAATGTTCATGCCTCCTCTGTCAAATATTAGTTGAGCATAGTGGTTTGGGTGGATATCTGGGTTCTCTATTCCATTCCATTGGTCTATATATCTGTTCTTGTGCCAGTACCAGGCTGTTTTGAGAACAGTTGCTTTGTAGTATAGCTTGAAATCTGGTATTGAGAGCCCACCTACTTTATTCTTCTTTCTCAGAATTGCTGTAGCTATTCGTGGTCTTTTTTTGTTCCAGATGAATCTATGAAAAATTCTTTCTAGGTCTGTGAAATATGTCATTGGTATTTTAATGGGTAGTGCATTGAATCTATAGATTGTTTTGGGTAGTATGAACATTTTAATGATGTTGATTCTCCCAATCCATGAGCATGGTATGCTCTTCCATCTGTTAACATCTTCCTCTATCTCTTTTTTCAGTGTCCTGTATAGTTTTCTACATATAGGTCTTTTACCTCTTTAGTTAGGTTTATTCCTAGGTATCTTAATTTTTTTGGTGCAATGGTAAATGGGATTGCTTTTTTAGTTTCTCTTTCTGTAATTTCACTATTAGTGTATAGAAATGCCACAGACTCCTTAGCATTAAATTTGTATCCTGCTACATTGCCAAATTCATTAATTAAGTCAATTAGTTTTGGAATGGAGTCCTTTGGGTTTTTTATGAACAATATCATGTCATCTGCAAATAAGGACAGCTTTACTTCTTCTTTTCCAATTTGGATGCCTTTTATTTCTTCTTCTTGTCTAATTGCAATGGCTAATACTTCCAGTACTATGTCGAACAGGAGAGGTGAGAGTGGGCATCCCTGTCTTGTTCCTGTTCTTAGGGGAAATGGTTTTAGTTTTTGCCCATTGAGTATGAT
>PVJN01009765.1:0-41051 GCA_004026805.1 Lasiurus borealis | reverse complement strand
GTTTATCATATATGGCTTTTATGATGTTGAGGTATGCTCCTTCTAATCCCACTTTGCTGAGAGTTTTTATCAAGAAAGGGTGTTGGATTTTGTCAAATGCTTTTTCTGCATCAATTGATATGACTATGTGATTTTATCTCTCAATTTGTTTATGTGACGTATCACGTTTATTGATTTGCGGATATTGTACCATCCCTGCATTCCTGGGATGAATCCTGCTTGGTCATGGTGTATGATCTTTCTGATGTACTGCTGGATCCGATTTGCTAGAATTTTGTTGAAGATTTTGGCATCTATGTTCATGAGAGATATTGGCCTATAATTCTCTTTCATTGTGTTGTCTTTATCTGGTTTTGGTATTAGGGTGATGCTGGCTTCATAGAAGGTGTTTGGAAGTGTTCCTTCTTCTTGAATGTTTTTGAATAGTCTGAGGATAGGTTTTAATTCTTCCTTGAATGTTTGGTAAAACTCTCCTGTGTAGCCATCTGGTCCCGGGCTTTTATTTGTTGGAAGCTTTTTGATGACTGCTTCAATTTCTTCCATCATTATTGGACTATTGAGATGTTTAGATTACTCCTCATTGAGTTTTGGAAGGTTATATTTTTCTAGGAAAGTGTTCATTTCTTGCAGGTTGTCCAATTTGTTGGAATAGAGTTGTTCATAGTATTTTTTAACAATCCTTTGTATTTCCACAGGGTCTGTTGTTATTTATCCTCCTTCATTTTTTATTTTGTTTATTTGGGTCTTCTCTCTTTGCTTGTTGGTGAGCCTGGCTAGAGGTCCATCAATCATGTTTATCCTTTCAAAGAACCAGCTCTTGGTTTTGTTGATCTTTTGAATTGTCTTTGGTTTCTATGTTGTTTATCCCTGCTCTGATCTTTAGTATTTCCTTCCTTCTGCTTACCCTCGGCTTTTCTTGTTGCTCCCTTTCTAACACTTAGAGTTGTAGAGTTAGGTAATTTATTACCATTGTTTTTGTTTTTTTTTGCAGTAGGCTTGTAGAGCTATGAACTTGCCTCTCTTGCTTTCATTGTGTCCCATAAATTTTGTATTGTTGTGTTATCATTGTCATTTGCTCCCATGTTTTTTATTTCTTCCTTGATCTCTTTGGTTACTCAGTTGTTTAATAGCATGCTGTTTAATTTCTTTGTTTATTTGTTTGATTTCTTTGGATTGATTTTATTGTAGTTGATTTCCAGTTTTATGTCACTGTGATGTGAGAAAATGCTTGATATGATGTTATATTCTTGAATTTGAAGAAACTTTGCCTATGACCCAACGTATGGTCGGTCTCTGAAAATGACCCATGTGCACTTGAAAAGAATGTATATTCTGTGGCATTGGGGTAAAATTTCTGAAGATGTCAGTTAATTCCATTTGGTCTAGTGAGTCATTTAGGATTGATGTTTCTTTCCTGATTTTTTTTTATTTAGAGGATTTGTTGAGTGGTGATAGTGGGGTATTAAAGTCTCCTACTATGATTGTATTGTTGTCAACCTCTCCCTTGATATCCTCCAGGAGTTTGTTTTTTATGTATTTAGGAGCTCCTGTATTGGATTTGTTTAAGTTCACCAGAGTTATTTCTTCTTGTTGGATTGCTCCCTTTTGTATTATGAAGTGGCCTTTCTTATCTCTTATTATGTCCTTCACTTTTAGATCTAATTTGTCACATATAAGTATTGCAACTCCAGCTTTTTTTTTCATTCCCATTTGCCTGAAAAACTGTCTTCCATCCCTTCACCCTCAGTCTGTGTGCATCTTTTTTTCTGAGGTGGGTTTCTTCTAGACAGCAGACATTTGGGTCCTGTTTTCTTATCTAATCCTTTATCCTTTGTCTTTTGATTGGAGCATTTAACCCATTTTCATTTAAAGTTATTATTAATAGGTACTTATTTGTCGCCATTTTTATGCTTTACCCCTGTGTTACTTCTTTGCTTCCTATTTATTTATTTTTTTACAGCAGACCCTTTAACATTTCTTGCATTGCTGGTTTGGTGGTAATAAATTCCCTTAGTCCTTTTTTGTCTGTGAAGTTCCTGATTTTATCTTCAATTTTTATTGAAAGCCTTACTGGGTACAGTATTCTTGAATTCAGACCCTTCCTTTGCATGACTTTGTATATTTCATTCCATTCCCTTCTGGACTGTTGAGTTTCTGTTGAGAAATCAGTTGCTAGTCTGATGGGGATTACTTTTTAGGTAAATTTCTGTCTCTCTCTGGCTGCTTTTAAGATTCTTACTTTGTTGTTGGTGTTTGCCAATTTAATTATAATGTGCCTTGGTGTCAGTCTTTTGAAGTTCATTTTGGTTGGGACTCTGTGAGCTTCTTGGAGTTGTGTGGGTTTTTTCTTCCCTATATCAGGGAAGTTTTCTGTCATTATTTCTTCAAACAGATTTTCTATTCCTTGCTTAGTTTCCACTCTTTCTGGCACCCCTATTATGCGGATGTTGTTTTGTTTTGTGTTATCCCAAAATTCCCTCAGGCTTTCCTTTTGCTTTTTAATTTTATTTTCTAGAAGCTGCTGTTCTTGTGTATTTTTTCCTACTCTGTCTTCTAGCTCACTGATACAGTCCTCTGCTTCTTCTAGTCTATTTTTGATGCTTTCTATTGTGTTCTTTAGAGCAGCGATGTCATTTTTCATTTCTTCTTGATTATTCTTCATTTCCTCTTTGTTCTTCTTCATTTCTTCTTGGTTTTTACTCATATTGTCAAATTTGTTTTTCATTCTTTTCAGCCACCTTACGACCATTTCTTGGAATTCTTTTTCTGGCAGGTTGCTTGCCTCCATTTCATTTACTTCCTTTTCTGGTGATGCCTGCTTTTCTTTCATATGTGGCCTATTTCTTTGTTTGCCAATGGTCTTTCTTTGGGTGTCTGGTTATGTAGTTCTCTCTCCTGCATTGTTTTAAAGGCACAAAATGCAACACAAGAAGGTACAATGCACAAGGCACTGAGCAGAAATGTATTCACAATGTTAATAACCGGAAATAAGGTGACCACCAGTGAGAGACAAATTAGGGGAAAGTAGAGAAAGAAGAACAGAGAAAAGAGTAAAAAGGAAAAGAAAGAAGTGAGAAAATGCAATTGGGAGAAGGGAGAAAAAAGAGGAAAAATAAGAAGAAGAGGAAAAAAAGTAAGAGAGAAAAGAAAAAGAATAAGAGAGAAAAGGGGAACAAATTATATATATAAGGAGAAAACTTCAATAGAAGAGCCAGTGATCCCAACACATGCCAGTAACAAGTACCTGGAGATTCATACAAACTACAAATAACAACTAATATCAAGGGAGGTAAGGGAAAACAGAGATAAAAAAACACCCATATTAAACAAAAAGCAAAATAAAGCAGGTAGAATAAGCAAAAACAATCTCACAAAAAAAGTATAAGAAATCAATATAATCAACGTTCAAACAAACAACAAAGGACATAGAGGAAAACAATTTTTGGATGGTGAAGACAGAGAAGAGAGAGGTGTGTATGGACTTGGAGAAGGGGATTGGAAATTAGATATATAAGTGAGGTGAAATTTTTAACTGGATAAAAAGAAAAAATAGGCAAAATCTAAAGTAGGAACAGTGTAAGAGAAACAAGACAAAAAAATGGGAAAAGTTAGGAAGATAGTGTTGGCATAAAAGTAGAGTTGAGATAGAATAAAATGATGCTAAAAGAAAGATGAAAATAGAATGTAGAACTCTAATCCCAAAGTAAAATAAAGAGAAAATAAAATGACACTTCTTTTTTTCAAAAAGATAAAATAGTAGTAGTAATAATACTGGTGAAAATAAAAATGTTGTAATTAAAAAGGTAAAATCAATTGAGAAAAAAAAGAAAAAAAAGTAGTTTTTTTAATTAAAAGATGAAAAAATTAAAAATAAAGAAAAATTAAAAATAAAAGAATAGTATGTGCAGTAGTGGAGGTCATTCACTTCCTCTACTGTTCTATTTGGCATGCCTGTTTCCCAGTTAGGATGGTATTGCAGTTCCCTGCGTTCCACTGCTGCTCAGTGTTGTAAGACAGACCTGGTTTTTAAGCCTGTGGTGTGTCTTAATCTCTTATTCTTTTGTGATTATGTAAGTCAATTTGTGAGTCATCCTCTGGGTGGCAGTGTTTTGGAACTGACCTCTGAGACTATAGGTTCTCTCTAGCCCATGTGTAGATCCTGCTTTCTCTGTGGCACTCAATAATGGCTTGTGGGAGTGGGTTGCCTCAGAGCTGGTTCTCTGATCTTCAAGTTCCAGAAAAACAACTTTCCTCTGCAATCTCTTAACATGTCCCCAATTGAATGATTCTATGTATTGGGCTTAGCAATCAGAAGCAAGGATCTGAAGAGGAAAGAGTGCAGTCTGTGCATTCCCCCATACCTGTTCCTGTTCGAGCAGTAGGGACACTTTAATAACTCCCAGGCTGTCCCTTCTGCCTCAGGTCAAAATGGGTTGCTTTCTAGAGCTCCCCTCTGTTAACAGCTCTGAGTGCCCCCTTCCACATTCAGGGATCATACCCTGCCCAATGTCCACAGATTACTCTAGGTGCAGCTTTCCCCTGATCCATTTCCCACAGTGTGCGCATCTCTCTGTTCTGTGGGACCAGAGACCTCACCTTATCCCAGGAGAAATCTGACCTTTCCATGTGGCATGTAGAGCTACTCTGAATCTGAGTGTTTGTGCTGATTGAGGAGTGGATTCTGTGTCCCACAGCTGTAGCTTTTCAGGTTTCTATAAACATCCACTTTCCCCTTCAAGATGGCGTGGTCTACACGTTCATGCTCATGGCTCCAGGAGAAAAAACCCCATGGCAGTGGGGCTGCCTGGTCAGGGTAGCCCCGTCCAGCAGTCCCTCACCTTCTCCTGGAGGATAACTGTCCCTTAACTTGCCTACAATCAGTCCCAGTGCAACCCTCAGCTGTTCTCTCTGTCTGCTCCGCCACAAGGCTCCAGATACATCCGTATATTTTGCTGCCATTTTTTCTCTCTGTAAGATGTTAATAATAGGGGAAACTCGTTACAGACTATATGGGAACTCTGCGTTCCCAATTTTTCTGTACAGCTAAAACTATTATACAATAAAAAGGCTTAACCCTAACCAGCTTGGCTCAGTGGCTAGAGCATCGACCTGTGGACTGAAGGGGCCTAAGTTTGATTCTGGTCAAGGGCATGTACCTTTATTGCGGGCACATCCCCAGTAGGGGGTGTGCAGGAGGCAGCTAATCGGTGTTTCTCTCTCAACAATGTTTCTAACTCTCTATCCTTTTCCCTTCCTCTCTATAAAAAAAATCTATATAAAAAAGTATATCTATACAGTGGTACCTCGAGATACGTGTGCCCTAACAAACGAGATTTTTGAGATATGAGCCGTGAGCGAGAGATTTTTGCTTTGAAATACGAACAACATTTGAGATAGGAGTAATCGCGTGAATCAGCCGGCTGCACACAACCCACCAGTTTACCGCGACTTGAGCATTTCATAGTTTCCTACACTTCAAGGTTATGGAACAAATTAAACTCATATCTCGAGGTACCACTGTACTAATAAAAGGGTAACATGTTAATTAAATCAGGAGACCTCTGGATGTCCTTCCAGAAAAAGCCATGGTGGTGGGGCTGAGCCAGAAGTGGTTAGGAGTGATCAGGACAGGAGGGGGTGAGCAGCCCCTGCAGGGGGGGGGCAGTTGGGGGCGATCTGGCTGGCAGGAGGGGCAGTTGGGGGTGAGCAGGCTGCCAGAGGGTAGGTGGGGGCGAGAAGGCTGGTGGGGGAAGCAGTTGGGGGTGAACAGGCAGGCAGGCAGAGTTGTTAGGGGCGATCAGACAGGCAGGCGAGTGAGCAGTTAGGAGCCAGAGATCCCAAATTGCAAGAGGAATGTCTGACTGCCGACTTAGACCCAATCCTGGATTGGGCCTAAACTGGCATTTAGATATCCCCTGAGGGGTCCCAGACTGGAGAGGGTGCAGGCCAGACTGAGGGACCACCTCCACCCCATGCACGAATTTGGTGCACTGGACCACTAGTATATAAATAAAAAGGCTTGTTATAAAGAAAAAAAAAAGTAAATTAAAAATAAATAAAAGGCCATGTAGCCAGAGTAGGCAGGGTGTAGCAAGGACCTAAAAAGTAGTGTGGCTCTAACATAAAGGAGGGCTGGAGCTCTGCATGGCATGGCCCAGAGATCATGGGGAGGAGGAAGCTTCAGCTGACAGGTTTCACGAGAAGCTGAGTGTGTGTGTGCACGTGTGCATGGTGCTTCAGTTATTGTTGTAAAGTTGAATAATTTGGTCACTATATGCTAGAAGAAAAATAAAACAGCAAAGGCTGCATAGTAATAAATGTGAAACCTTATTTCCTGCTCTCTTCCTTCAGTCCTGTTTTTTTTGTCTCATCTGAGTTTTATAGACAGAAACAGTACTTCTCAAGGTATGGTGGTGAAATATCTCAGAGTATTTGCAATGATCTCCAAGGCTCTTAGTAAATGTTCAAAACAAAATTAATTAACTTCACCATCTATACTCATGTCAAATACACACAATTTAAAGCAAAACCCATATTTTTGACCAGGAAAGGGAAGTCAAGGAATCAATAGCAGGGGTCTGGAACCTTTAAGTGTTTGAGGATAGAAGAACAAATACTTGATTATTTGTAATACTTGGTCAGCATTCACGTGAATACCAAGCAAAGAACAGTAAAACAGATTCTTCCTCCAAGAAAACATACTAAATGAGGTGTAAGACTTTTTAAAATTATAATTTTGAGCAAAACTAATGACATAAATTAACTATTTTTCTGTATTAACATAATAGTAGTACATATTTATCCTGGAAGAGTCCTAACATCTGAGAGAGGCAGGTAGAGGGCTGACATTGTTGATAAATGGAGCCTGTGGAAGATGTAGAACTGTCCCAGGAAGCCTTCTCAAACTTGGGGAGCCTCAAACATGTGGGAGCATGGTGCCACACCAAGGTTTCCCAGAGTTAAGTACTTCTGGAGGAGGGAGACAAGGGACAGCTACCGCACTAGCAGTTCTCCTGCCTGAGATGTGGTCCTGAGAGGCTCACCAATTCGCTTACAGACTCACGACATACTGAACAGGAGAATGCCAGTGTTGGCTGTTGTTTTGGGCCAAATTATACAGAGACATGCAAGGGCAGTGTTTGTGACTGTGCAAGGTGAAGACAGAAGAAGCCAAATTTAACTCCACATCTATATATAGAACTGGGTTTGAAACAGGTAATTTTTGGGGAGCACTCCCTCTTGAAAGCCTATAATATATCCTGAATTCCACAACTGACTTCCTAGAATTGGGTTTTTGGAGAGAATTCACATGTCAACTACAGAAGCACAGAATGTTAAAAGTCACTCCAGATTAAAAAATTCTATGTGTGAAAGGAGGTGTGTAAAAAAACTACAGAATATTTTCCAGAACCAGCCAGATTCTACCACTTGATGGTGTTAGATAATCAGAAATAAAAATTATTTCCTGAAAAAGAGGTTTGGGATCGCCTTTTACACTTGTTTGGGATCATCAGAATGGCTTCTACTCCATTCCTCTTGCATGTCAAGTGGATATGCCAGCTCAAACCTCTGAACATTTTTGCACAACTTCCACCCCCTTCTACCTCTAAACACAAATTCACTATGTGTCAGAACTCCCCACACTAAATTACTTTTTGGCATCTACTTCCAACTTTCCCCCGTATCTTATGCCCTCACTCTAAAAAGTAATAATACACTGGATAAATCTTTTAGAAATGAAGAAATGTTTATAACTCCAGCAGATAACAAAATGCACATGTTCAGGTATTGTTATGAATTAGAAGCAGCCATTTTTTAAAAAAATAAGGGTAGAAAATCAGTTCATCAAAGTTTTTAGTATAGAATCTAGCACTTATAATCACCATGTATGTGTGGTCATACATGGTCACCACACATCCACCAAATGCTAGCCTAAGCCCAAGAAAGCAGAACAGGCCAAGGTGGTCAGGCTTAAAAAATGACCTGAATTTCACAATGAACCTTCTTCTTCCAATATTTTGTAGTCTGAAGCACTCTCCTGTAAAAATCCACACCTTTATGGGACAAGTCTGGGGCGGAGGGCCGATGTGGTTTAAATTTCACAGATTATAGACAGGCTCACACTTTTGAGAGTGTCACCTCACCATGTAGTTGATCAAAGAAATAGAGCATTTGTGGTTAGGTCTTTAATGTACATGTTTGGCATCTGGTGATTTTCTAGGAAGTGTAGAAGTAAAAGCTATAGCCATTTGAAAGTCTTAAATTACATGAGAAGCAGCTGAGTGGACTTACTGTCACTTGTCCCCTTTCTGTCTTTATGCTGCCACCTATAGAGAGAAGGAAAACATGTTGTATCCCGAAGAAGGAGTCCCCTTAAGTCCCAAGCACCATCTGCACCTTTTAGAATATAAGAGCAATGCTGGCTGGTTTAGACTTCTGAGAATCAGCCATGCATTTTTGCTCCTGAGAGAAGACCTTAGGGGAGGGAGGGTTTTGGTGGTGGCCAGCCTTGGCGATTTTCTAAGGCTCCTGGGAGTGGGTTGGTAAGAAACATATTTTCTTTCCAGTGTTTAAAGGAGCGAAATACAGAATTATGTTAATGTCGCCCCAAACTTATGGAGCAAATACCATTATTTTAGAAAAAGAAAAAAAAAAGAAAAAAGAAAAAGAAATAAAATACATGAAAACACACAAAAACAAGATTCTAACAATTCTTAAACCATTGTTTTCCTTTTGTTTTCTTTTTAAAAAGTGGATTCTTTAAAAAAAAAATAGTAGGAAGCCTTATGGAGACTTCCTATGTATAAAAGTATAAATATAGACTTGCTGAAGTATTAGTCCCTAATATCCTCTGAAGAATGCCACCGAACAAGGTTAATCACTATAAGCTGGTTTCTCAATGAGTACAAAGTCAAGCATACTTTATTCTGAAGCTAAAAGTTACCAGGAAAAAAAAGTTGATGGAAACCAGATTTCTATGCCAAAGCATAGGTAAGATGTGATAGAGGTTAGATCTTTCTGACCAGCCACATCCCCAGGGCTATGTCCACTTCCTGGCCCAACCTTTCCCATAGCCCCAGGACTTGTCCATATATCTGCTCTCTAGAACAGAAACTTCCTGAAGGCAAGTATATTGTCTGCCATGTTGACAGTTACCTTCCCAGTGCCTAGAACATTTGGACATAGCAGGTGTTCTCAAAGCAACTAATGGATCTAAGCTTATTCTTTGGTTTCTTTTTTCTTTTGAAAGAACTAATAACATAACTTTAATTTTCACATATTCTGATTAAAATAACTGTAAGATAACAATTCATTTAGTGTCTGTGAAGAAGCTGACTCCTCTGTAAATTATATTTGGTTTTTTCCTTCTCAAACAGACTGGATTAATGTGAGGCCATCAAAATGAAAGCACAGTAAATGCTAAGAAGCTGACAGCTGAATTAAATATGTATTTGACATGTGAAAATATTTAATTCAGCTGTCAGCTTCTTTGCATTTACACCAGCTAAGTAGAAGCTTTACTGAAATCAGGCTCATCACTGCTAAGGATAAATTGACCTGCAGAATTCATTATAAATAGAGCAAGAAGATGAAGCAGAAGAAATCTGAGTTTTCTTTCTTAAAATAAAATTCACAATTAAATCAAACTACTGAAGAGTAAAAGGCCATAGAGCCACATAATCAATGGCATGGGTAAGAATCTTGAGGAGGTAAAAAGGAAAGGAGCCTGGGCCTGAGGGGGATGGGCAGCACAGCACTGCCACCACCAGTGTGTGCAACCTCATTTGGACCTTTTCTAAAACAGAAAACCCTTTGTAGTCTGCCTTAGAGGGTTGTTGTGAAAATTATTTTAGCTGCTGATGTGGGACAGCGCAAACACTGTAAAGTACTATTAAATGTAAGGTAGGAAACCTTGTTAAAGCCTAAAGGCCCCAAGGACTATATAAATCTCTGTATAAAAAGTGTATAAGTCTTATCATTTTTCTCCCATTATTCAGACAAGGTCAAAGCCTGTAGGCATCTTCTAAGGATACCAAGGAAAAGCCTTGCACTCTGTCTTCCTAGACAAGGAGCTCTCTGTCTCCATTGAGAGGTTAGATGCAGCTCACTCTGGAAATCAGCACATTTTTTTATTAATCCTGGATAAAGAACTGTTTGGGGAAAAAATATGTGATACATGGTGGCTAGTCAAGCAAGGTCCATCCTAAGAACAGAGGAAGTCAACCCTCACCCACGTGAAGAGGCTATCTTTCAAATCTGGTGAAGGGTGGCTTCCCAGGATATAGCCCAAGTTAGAGAGAAGGGGAATTTGGTGCAGAGTCTGGGAGTTTGAGGTCCTGAATTTAAGTTCTGGCTCAGTTCTTTAGTAGTTGTGTGACCTCAGGCAAATAAGCTGACTTTACATTTTCAACTGAAATAATTCAACTGTAAAATAAACCAAGTGTGTCATATGGTTTTTGGAAGTATTAAACACATAAGGTCATGTAGAAAATGCTTTAAAATGGCAAAGCATTTTGTCAGTCTTTATTACTTTCAATAATTGTGCTCTTTACATTTCTTTCCACTGCAAAGTAATATAATCTATGAGAAATAAAGAAAAGAAATATATACCCTGAAAAACACAACAGTTGGTGTATTTCCTCCCAGAGAAAAATATGAGATAACCCATCTAGAGTTAGAGGGGGACTTGGTACACAGTAAGCACTGATGGGTACTAATTCTAAAAGCATTTTCCTCACAGGTACAAAGGAGATGATGCTACCCCAGGTAGCTACTCGGGGAAGGGCATAAACAACTCAATGGTCAGGTCGCATCTCACACAGATGATTGCTGGCCAGCAATGCTGGTCACTTGTTCATGGATCACATAATTTAGGTGGGCCTGGGACTACTGCTCGGTATAATCCAGCTAATTTAAATTGGCCTTTTTAGAGCAGTTACTTCTTCCATTCCCCTCTCCCTCCTTCCTTCTCTCCCTCTTTCTATCCTCCCTCCCTCTCTCCCTTCCCCTCATTGATGCTCCCCTGTCAGTCTGTTTGCCCCTAACTTCCCTCTCCTGCAGGCCTGGTCACCCCTAACTGCACTCTCCCTTCTCCTCTCTCCCTCTCTCCTTCCTCCCTCCCTTTCCCTCTTCCCTCCCTCTTTCCCTCCTCTTCTCCCTCTCTCCCTTACATTCATATTAATCCTCACCTGGGGATTTTTCAAAAAATTGATTTGAGAGAGAGAGAGAGAGAGAGAGAGAGAGAGAGAGAGAGAGAGAGAGAGGAAGAGAAACATAAATGTGAGAAACATAGATTGGCTACTTTGCACACAAAATCTGATTGGGAATTAAACCCACAATACAGGTATGTGCCCTGACTGGGAATTGAAACTGAAACTTTTTGATGTATGGGACATACAATATAGACAGCATTGTACATGTAGTATGTAAACATTTTAGTTTCTCATTCCAAATTGTCTATGTGCTTTGCTAAGGCCCCAAGTAAGAGAAATATGATCTCAGGAATAGACTGCAGCATACTAAAAATAGACCATGGTCAACAAAACATAATTTCACTTAACATTCACATTAAACCTGAGCATGTCCTTGGGAGTGCAGAAGTATAAATCTTTGAAGATGAAAGAGCCTGAGCCAAAGTACAAGGAAAATTTAAATTGAAGATAATCCAGACTGAAAAAGGAAAGAATGTTGCTAATTTAAGATTAATTTCAAAAATATACAATATTTGATGAAAAAGATGGAGGCTCGTGTGTGTACAGTAGTTTTATAATTTGTAGATAGTTTTTGAAGTTTTCACCAAACTCAGCACATTAATAATAAAAAAATAATGTAGGAGAAACAAAGGGTCGAAAGATTTGAGTAAGTCAAGAATCCTTGTTTGGTATGATAAAGTCTAAAAAGGCTCTAGGTTGAAATTCCTTAAAGAGTTTGAAAACATGAGATAGATATATATGCCTACACACACACACACACACACACACACACACACACACACACACTTGAGGCCTGGTGCATGAATTTGTGCATGGCGGCGGGGGCAGGGGGATGTCACTCAGCCCATCCTGCAATCGGGAACCCTGCAGGATCAGGCCTAAACAGGCAGTCAGACATCTCTCTCACAATCCAGGACTGCTGGCTCTCAACTACTCGCTTGCCTGCCTTCCTGATTGCCCCTAACAGCTTCAGCCTGCCAGCCTGATCACCCCCTAACCACTCCCCTGCCAGCCCGATTGATGCCTAACTGCTCCCCTGCAAACCTGTTTGTCCGTAACTGCCCTCCCTTGCAGGCCTGAGCACTCCTAACTGCCCTCCCCTACAGGCCTGGTCTCTCCCCACTGCTCTCCCCTGCAGGTCTGGGTCCCCCCCTACTGCCTTTCCCTGCAGGCCTGATCACTCCCAACTTCCCTCCTCTGCTGGCCTGATAGTTCACAACTGCCATCCTTTTCAGGCCTGGTCCCTGCCAACTGCCCTCCCTTGCTGGCCATCTTGTGTCCACATGGGGGCAGGATCTTTGACCACATGGAAGTAGCCATCTTGTGTGTTGGAGTGATGATCAATCTGCATATTACTCTTCTATTAGATAGGATAGAGGCCTGGTGCATGGATGGGGCCAGCTGGTTTGCCCTGAAGGGTGTCACAGACCAGGGTGGAGGTTCCTTTGGGGCATGGGGTGGCCTGGGAAAGGGGCCTGTGGTGGTTTGCAAGCTGGCCATGCCCCCTGGTGACCCAAGAGGAGGCCCTGGTATCTGGGATTTATTTATCTTCTACAATTGAAACTTTGTAGCCTGGAGCAGAGTCAAGCCTCCTGCTCCTTCTATGGTGGCAGCCATATCTGTTGGGATTTGTTTATCTTCTATAATTGAAACTTTGTAGCCTTGAGTGGAGGCCTGGGCCCGCCAGGGTGTGTGGAAAGCTTGGCTTTGTCCATCGCTGGGAAAACCCAAGCCTCCCTCCTGCTTGCTCTGTGCATATAAATATTGGGTGTCACTATTCTGATTTTATGGCACACTGCCCTACAACTATAGCTGTTTGGGGTATTAAATAAATTATTATATGTAAAGTGCTCATAATAGTGCCAAACTCATAAATGCTATTTAATGTCAGCATTATTATTATTGATATTATGAAATCATCACATGAAAAATAGGAAATTAGCATCGTTTGAAAGTATCTCAAAAAACTGAGGGGACATTTTACAAAATAACTGACCTGTATTTTCAAAATGCCAAGGTCACTGGAAGACAAAGAAAGATTAAGAGACTCTGATACATTAGAAAAAAGAGAGGACCTATGACAAATAAATGCAAAATAGATTAATGGATTAGAGTATGCAACAGAAAAACATTAGTATAAAAACAAGCAAAACTCAAATAAGGTGGTAAATTAATAGTATAGTATTATTGTAAATTTCCTGGTTTTGACAGTTATACTATGCTTATGTAAGGTGTTAATGTTACAGGAAGCTAGATGAAGGGTATATGTAAACTCTATGTTGTTTTTGCAACTTTCCTGTAAGTCTAAAACTATTTCAAAGTAAAAAAGTAGAGAGAAATAGGCCCAGAAATGAGAGAAATGATAAAACTACCAAGCAAGGACATTTAAGCAGCTATTATAGTTAAATGAAGTATTTAAAAGAAAGAGTATAATGAGGAAAGAAATTGAAAGATATAATAAGGAACTAATGGAAGAGATTCAAGATGGTGGCCATGGGGCAGCAGGCTGCAAGATAGTGTGTGAGTGAGCAAAAGAAGAGTGCATGGAGATGCAGGGAGTATCTATATTTGTGAGTGAGGGAGTTATATTCCACAGGACTATTGGAGACTGGCAGAAAAGCTCCCCTGTCTGAGTAGCCTCTACTACTGCTGAAATCTCTCCTGGAGCAGCCGGATCTGCCACAAAGACCATGCCATCTTTAAGGGGAGAGTGGCTGTGATTGGAAGCCCAGCATTACATTCAGATACCTCCTGGGACCCTATAATCACAACACCCAGGGACCAGCTGCCTCCGCTGTGAACCCACAAATACTGAGACTCCAGCCTCCCTGGCCATGGCCACCTAAAAAGTTTGTCCAGGGAAAGACAAAATGGCAGCTGGGTCTGGCACCTTCTCATGGAGCAGATAAAAGAAACATCTGAATCAAATAACAGCCACATGAAATTGGTGAATTAAACACAGCTGGTGAGCCAAACTGTGGATGGAAAGGTCAGAGGTCTCCTGAAAGGGATGGGATCAGGGTTCTGGGCTGGAGGGAGACACACACACAACTGGGACTAGAGTTTAAGAGGGAGACTGTGCTGTACTAAGTCTGTGTCCCTAGAGGACAGTGTAGCACTTGACTATAGAAGGGGTCCATGGGGCTGCTGGCAAATAGGGATTCTAGATCTAAGTCCACAGCCATGGGAGGCTGCGCTCAGAAAGGCAGCCTGAAGTTCTGCACTGATCATGCAGTGCCGGGGGGTGAAGGGGGGTGGGGGCAGAGACATGCAGTGGTGCAGTTGTTTTGTCTTTATATTTTCCTTGCTTTTATTCACTAAACCCTGTGCATAGGATCTTTCAATTACAAACACTCACCAAGACTGTAGGGCGAAGTTGTTTCTGTGGAAACTGGAGATCAGAATAAGGAGAGGCAAACAGGAGAACAGCTTTGGGTCAATCCGTCCCTCCAACTCAGTATCAAGTGTGGCAGGGAAAGAATAATTTAAACACTGGGTTGAGGGGCCATTTGATCCCCAAAACTAATATAAAAAACCACCACCCAGGGGATGTGTTAGAAATTGATGCTTGTGTAAATACAACTGAAGGCGGACAGAGAAACAAAGTGAGCAGAGAGATCCCAACTGCTTGAAAACAAGGTTGTGGCTTATGGCAGAGAAAAGCAGTGGGTCACAGAGAATTTCAACACTGTGTGGACTACCTGAGAGGAAACAGATGTGCCACACAGAACATTAGAGCGGGGTCTTAAACCAGCCTCCATAAGTCATTGAAGCTCCATTGAAGTGAACGAACTTCACTATTTCTTTGACTTAAGAAACTTAACATTTTTTCTCAATTGATTTTACTTTTTTATTATATTTTTAATTATCACTATTATTTTACTTTATTAAATTTTATTTTTTCTTTATTTTTTGATTAGTGTTCTACATTCTATTTTTATTTTACTTTTCTTTTAGCATTATTTTACTCTATTTCAATTCTTCTTTAATGCCAACACTTTCCCTCACTTTCCTTTTGTCCTGTTTCTCTTACCCAGTTCCTGCCTTAGTTATTCTCTATCCTTTCTTTTTACTTTCTGTTAAAATTTTATCTTACTCACATATCTAATTTCCTCTCACCAGCTCCAAATCCATGCATACTTCTCTCTTCTCTTTCTTCACTAGCCAAAATATTTTTTTCCTTTTCTTTTTTCTTGTTAGTTTGTTTTTTTCTGATTTTTTTTTTTTGCTTCTGTTTTTCCTCTTCTCACTTATTCTCTTCTACTAGTAGCATAATGAGTTTAAATCACCAACTTAGGCCTATCTACTCTCTATAATCTATATCTATCTACATACCTACCTATCATCTATCTATCTATCTATAATCTATCTACCTACCTACCTACCTATCTATATACACACACATATATACTTAGTGGCTAGATTATTATGATCTTTGAATGCATAATAATCTGGCCACTCAGTATATATCCTATATAATAAAAGGCTAATATGCAAACTGTCTGCTAGACCAGGAGTTCAACCAGCAGGCAGGCCAGCCAACCACCTATGTCCCCTTCCCCTGGCCAGGCTGGCCAGACCCCACCCATGCATGAATTCATGCACTGTGCCTTTACTATATATATACTGAATGGCCAGATTTTTACACGTTCAGAGATTATAATAATCTGGCCACTCAGTGTATATATAATTTTTCTTTTATTAATTTTTTTATTTTTCTTCTTATACATACATTCTCTTTCTATCTCCTTTATATTGAATTATGGCCATTTCTCCATTTATTCAATTCCTTGACCTTACCTTCTGGAACTAAGTTCTGACTCTTCAGATTCATCTGAGTTTTTGTTGTTTGGGTGTTTGTTGTTTGCTGTATTGGATTAGTTGTTGTTTGTTGTTTAGATTGTTCTTCTCTGGGTGTTTTTTGTTTGCATTTTTTGAATTAGTTGATGTTTTTTTTGAGTTTTCTTCCCATATACATATGTTTTTCCACCTTCTTTTTTTCTTCTTTCTATTCTGTCTTACATTTTTTTTTCCTTTTCTTAATACCATTTTTGCACTCCTTTCTCTCCCCTAATTTCTTTTCTCTGGTGGTCACCTTTGTTTGGGGTTATAGGTATTGTGAATACATTTGTGTCTGGTACCTTGTGTATTGTGTCTTGTGTTGTATTTTCTGCCTTTAAGTCAATGCAGGAGAAAGAGATACATAACAAACATGGGGAGACAAATAAAGCCCCTAAAGAAAAGAAAATGAGGTATCACTGGAAAAGGAAGTAAATGAAATGGAAGCAAGCAATATATAAGAGAAAGAATTCAGAGCAATGTACATAAGGATGCTGAAAAGAATGGAAGAGATATTCAACAATATGCATACAAACTGAGGAAATGAAGAATCAAAAATAAATGAAGAATGACATAGCTGCAATAAAGAATACAAAAGAAAGTATCAACAGTAGACTAGAAGAAGTGGAGGACTGCATCAGTGAGCTAGAATACAAGATAGAAAAAAATTCCCAAGCAGAGCAGCCACTGGGAAAAAAAATTAAAAAACAGGAGGAGAGCCTAACAGAACTTTGGGACAAGATGAAATGAAACAACATTCCCATAATAGGGATGCCATAAGGAGAGGAAACTGAGCAATAAAGAGAACACCTGTTTGAAGAAATAATGACAGAAAACTTCCCTGATACTGGGAAGAAAAAAGTCACACAAGTCCAAGAAGCTCAGAGAGTCCCAAACAAGATGAACCCAAAAAAGCTGACACCAAGACACATCAAAATTAAACTGGCAAACACCAATGACAAAACAAGAATCTTAAAGGCTGCCAGGGAGACCCAGAAAGTTACTGACAAAGGATCTCCCATCAGAGTATCAACTGATTTCTCTACAGAAACACATCAGGCCAAAAGAGAATGGAATGAAATATACAAAGTTATGCAAAACAAGGGTATGAATCCAAGAATACTTTACCCAGGAAGGCTATCAATCAAAATTGAGGGTGAAATTAGGAGGGCCAATGACAAAAAACGGACTGAGGGAGTTTATTACACCAAACCAGCAATGCAAGAAATGTAAAAGGGTCTGCTGTAAAAAGAAGAAATAGGAAGGGAAGAAGAAACACAGGCATAAAGAATAAAAATGCAGATAAACAAGTACCTATCAGTAATAACTTTAAATGTAAATGGTTTAAATGCCCCAATAAAAAGACATAAGGTAGCAGAGTGGAGAAGAAAACATGACCCATATATCTGCTGTCTATAGGAAACCCACCTCAGAACAAAGGACTCATACAGACTGATGGTGAAGAGATGGGAAAAGGTTTTTCAGGCGAATGGAAAGGGAAAAAAAGCTGGGATAGCAATATTTATATCTGACAAATTAGACCTCAAAGTGAAGGTCATAACAAGAGCTAAGGAAGGCCATTTCATAATACTAAAAAAAACAATTCAACAAGAAGCTATAACTCTGGTAAATATGTATGCACTCAATACAGAAGCAACCAAATACATTAAAAAAAAAAACCACTTCTGGAAGATATCAAAGAAGAGATAGACTGCAATACAATCATAGTAGGGAATTTAATACCCCACTAACCCAAGGAGCAAATCCTCTAAGCAAAAAATAACCAGAGAAACATCAAGCCTAAATGACTCACTATGTCAGATGTAATTAATTTACATCTTCAGAACAATCTAAACCAAAGCCAACAATATACGTTATTCTCAAGTGGACACAGGTCATTTTCAAAGATAGACCACATATTGGGATAAAGGCAAAGTCTCTTCAAATTCAAGAAGACAGAAATCATATCAAGCATATTCTCATATCACAATGGCATAAAATTAGAAATCAATAAAAACAATAAAAAAGTAACACCTGGAGGCTAAATAACATGCTATTAAATGATGATTGGGGTACTATCGTGATCAAAGAAGAAATAAAAAGCATCATGGCAACAACAGATAACTAAAACACAACAATTCAAAATCTATGGGACACAGTGAAAGCAGTCTTGAGAGGGAAGTTCAAAGCTCTGCAGGCCTACCTCAAAACACACACACACACACACACACACACACAACAAAAACAAAAACAAAAAACAAACAAACAAAAAAAACAAGAAAAAAATGGCAATAAATTATCTAATCCAACATCTCAAAGAGTTAGAAAGAGAGCAACAAGAAAAGCCCAGAGTAAGCAGAAGGAAGGAAAGCGCAGAAATAAATGACATAGAGATAAAAAAATACAAAAGATCAACAAAACCAAGAGCTGGTTCTTTGAAAGGATAAATAAAATTGATGAACCTTTAGCCAGGCTCACCAAGAAGGAAAATGAGAGGATCCAAATAAACAAAATAAAAAATGAAAGAGGTGAAATAACAACCAACCCCAGAGAAATACAAAGGATTATGAAAAAATACTATGAACAACTCTATTCCAACAAAATGAACAAGTAGACGAAATGGACATATTCTTAGAAAAATGTAAATTAGCAAAACTCAATCAGTAAGAATAAAAAAACCTGAATAGGCTTATAACTACCAAATAAATAGAAGCAGTGATCAAAAATCTCCCAGCAAACAAAAGCCCTGATCCAGACGATTTTACAGGGGAGTTCTACCAAGCATTCAAAGAAGAACTAAAACTTATCTCCTCAGACTATTCCAAAAAATTGAAGAGGAAGGAACACTTCCAAGCTCTTCTTATGAAGCCAGCATTATCCTAATTCCAAAACCAGATAAAGACACTACAAAAAAAGAGAACTACAGGCCAATATCCTTGATGAACATAGATGCTAAAATGCTCAACCAATTTCTAGCAAATTGGATTCAGCATTACATTAGAAAGATCACTCATCATGACCCAGTGGGATTTATTCTGGGATGCAAGAATGGTACAATGTCTGCAAATTAATAAATATGATACATCACATAAACAAACTGAGAGACTAAGATCACATAATCATATCTATTGGTACAAAAAAAGCACTTGACAAAATCCAACACCCTTTCTTGATAAAAATTTTCAGCAAAGTTGGAATAGAGTAATTATATCTCAACATAATAAAGTATTATATGACAAATCTACAACCAACATAATACTCAATGGTCAAAAACTAAATTCATTTCCCCTAAGAATGGGAACAAGTTTGGGATGCCCACTTTCTCCACTCCTGTTAGATATAGTACTGGAAGTGCTAGCCATACCAGTTAGACAAGAAATAAAAGGCATCCAAATTAGAAAAGAAGTGAAACTGTCTTTATTCACCGATGACATGATAGTATACATAGAAAACCCCAAAGACTCCATTCTAACTCACTAATTCTGTCTCTGCTTCTTCTATTCTACTGTTGGTTGTACCTCCCATGGCATTTCTTATTTAACTATATCACTTTTTATTTCTTCCTGGTTTTTGCATAGGTTGTTGATTTTCTTGTCCATCCAGTTTATGAAGTGAATGACCATTAATCTGAATTCTTTTTCTGTCAGGTTGCATTGCTGTTTCACTTATTTCCTTTCTTGGTGATTCCTCTTTTTCTTTTCTCTGATGACTGTTTTGTTGTCTTCCCATTCTAACAATCAACAGAGGGTTCAATGACCGAGTTGTGGTGGCCTGGGCCATGTGCTGTGGGAGCTTCATGCCACCCAAGTATCACTGAAGAGCACTGATACCCAGATATGTGGCTGCCGTGGGTCTGTGGGAGCTCCGCTTGCCCAGCATCAGAGTCACTTGCGCTAATTGTGGCCTCATGCTACACCTAGAATCAGGGACTCAGCCTACACTGTGCTGAAAAAGAGACCCCACTGTTGTGTGCCGAAAATCAGAGTCCCCTCGGGTGTGCCAGGCATCAGTGTCCCCCTGTGCCCGTGCCGAGAATTGAATATTTTAGTCTCTGTCGCTTGGTGTTGCCTCATGCTGAAAAGCAGGTCCCTGTGTGCGCATGCACTGAGTATTGGAGTCATTGAGTTTTAGTGTGCATGTACTCAAAATCAGGGATCCCATGTGCGGGCAATGAGAAACAGAGTCAAGTCACTGATGCTCAGTGCTGCTTCTCATGTGGAGAATGAGGGTCCCCAGTCTGCTTGGGGGACTGGATTGCACAGCTGCCCTGCACTGAGGGAAAGAGACTACCATGTACCCTTACCCATAATGAAAGTTAGATAGCACAGCTACCCTGTGTATGCCTAGGTTCTGGTTGCAGGAGTGTGCACTGCAGGAAACAAACTCCCTGTCTGTGCACCCAGGCTCAAACCCAGTGCAGCTTCCCTGTGTGGGCATGGGGTCGGTTCACGGCAGTGCGAGCTGTGGGAAACAAACCCCCCATGTCTGCACGCCCAGGTTCAAATTCAGCCTCCCTGTGTGGGCAGGAGAGCTGCCTCTGCAGAGAGTGTCTAGCAGTTCCTATGCTGCTACAGTGTGCCAGCAGGAAGGGGGATGGGCTCTGGACTCACAGAAATCCACAGTCAGTTGCCTGGAGTCTTGGTGTCCCTGGGTCTGCAGTTGTGGTCGCAGGTTTTTTACCCAGTGGCTGCAGGGTCCCACTTTGCATCTGAGACCAGATTGGGTGGTTGTGAGGCTAAGTTCCTAGTCTCAAGCAGCTCTGTTTTTTAAGATTTCTGTGCCAGTGGTGTCCTCCCTGGATTGTTTGCCGTTACAGCAGGGTTTTGCCTTCCAAGACTTCCTGGTTTGACAGCCACCTGAAAGACCCACAGGATCTGACTGTCCCTATCTCACACACACACATACACCGTCCACACACTCCTCTATCATTCCCTCACTCTCTCACACATCTCCCTCCCTACCTTCTTGCTGGTCACCATCCTACATTTTTCTATTTTCTACAAAGAACATGTTTTCATCATAAAACAGAAAATGCTATTAAACAAAGCCAGAAACTAAAGGCTTTTAAAAAGTGGTTTTTCAGATAGCTTTGCTATCTGATTTCTGTCAGTATACTGAAAACCGTATTGCTATAGCTACCATTTGGCAAAGTTGCATAAAATAACACTCTCAGATAGTTACCTGTCAGTTTATTGAGAAAATTGAGATGCTAGAGGTTGACTTTCGTCACTTGATTACTTTTCAGTATGTCAAAGAAGACTCCAAAATCCATAGCCATTTAGTTACACAATTACTTTCCCATATTTTGTTCAGGAACATAAAATTCAAATAAAGAAATGTTCAAGTGAATCTAAAAACTGCTCTTTTTTTATTTCAAAGGATGGTGATTAAGGTCAGGAAGTACAGTGACATGGGGGAAGGACAAAAATGGAACATGTAAAAGATAAAACATTTTTGCTGGATTTCATTTTTCATCTTCAAAATTTCAAATCTTTTCAACTTTTTTTTTTATTTTTTGCACCAAAAAAGGAATCAATACTTTTCATTCCAGACTTGTCAACTTTAGCCAATGCCTTTTGAGCTGCAGTCATTTTGCTATTTTTCTGTTCATGAAAATAAGAGAAAAATTGTTTTAAATGCAACATTTATAAATCACATATGCAAGTCAAACCAGACCATGCATGGCTCAAGGTTCATTAAAGGAGGTAAGCATTTGCTAACATGCTTCATAAGGGAGTGTTGATTTTAAAAACTTCTGATTTCAATTCAGAATTCAAATCTAAGAGACAAAGTATGTTACAAGAGGCAGGAGACAAACTGCTGCCTTCCCTTAAGTGGAATGTCACTACCAATGGTTTACCATGGGGAATAATTCTGGAGGGTGTATTAAGTGCAACAAAACAAACAATGGAACTGACACAGGCAACAATTGCCAGAGGAAGGAATTATAGTTTGTATTACTAAATGATGAATAATGCATACCAATTTATCACCTGATTTTATTCAGAGGCTCTAAAGAAACCAAGAATATATATGGTGATAGAAAGAGACTTGATTTGAGGTGGTAAACAAACAGTACAATATACAAATGATGTATTGTAGAACTGAATACCTGAAACCTATATAATTTCATTAACAATGTCACCCCAATAAATTCAATAAAAATAAATTTAAGAAATGTTACCATATTCAAAAGATAACCAGCTAGCTGGCTTATTTTCCCCTCTAACAACAAAATACTTTTCAAAAAGCTGACTCCAAATATTTCTGCTTTGTAAATTGTTCTCTCTTCCTGGTCACTATTTTTTTTTTTAATTTGTTTGTTTAGTTTTGTTTTCTTTTTTGACAGGTCCTACCTCACAGAAGGAAAATAGTAGCTGATTTTATTTTAATGCACCACAACTTGTTCAACAGAAACATAAGTAATGGGAATCAGCAAAGAAAAAAAAAATCAACTGTCTCTCTGGGAACTGTGAGATAAAGTTACTGACAAAGTATCTTTTAGGACACAATATCATGTTCCCTGAAATTGTGCTTCTTACATTCTGTCACTTATAATTTAGTAGGTTAGTGACAGTCTCTGAGATAAGTCATCCCCTGCATTTAACTGACATCCTGTTATCTCACTGGTGCTATGTCCTAGATCAGCGGTCGCCAACTTTTGGGACCTCACGTACCACCCACCAGTTGGCAACTGCTGCCGTAGGAGATACAATGAGCTGTTAAAAGGGTGGGGCAGAAATACTTTTCACAGAGAAACTCAAAAATACCTCTGCTTACAGAAACCATGGAGATAACCAGGTATTCAGTCATATCTCAAATTGGATTATCCCCTGATAGCACATGCCTGGATAAATTATATATAAATAATAAAATTTATTTAAAAACTTTAAATTATAAGGTGAGAAAGTGTGAAAATCTAAGTGGAAGCTAACTCCACTTTGGGATAGGCAAGGTCTTTCTAAGTATAAAAGTAATGAGAAAAATCATAAAGAAGAGCAATTTCTATATTCAATCCTGAGAAAAACTTAAAACTATTTAAAAATGAAAAGGCTGAACACAAATTTGAAAATTCTGTCTATCTTCCTTATATGTCATGAAAAGTATGAATAGCCTCAATTTAGAACAGGCTCTTACAAATCAATGAGGAAAACATTACTATCCTAATATAAAAACAGGCATAAATGCAAATGGCCAATAACCATTTGAAAAATACAACTTTCTAATTAAAGAAATGTAGCCTAACTACATAAGCAAACATTTTCAAGAATAAAAATAATACTCAGTGTTGTCAAGAAAATACTCAGCAGGAATAATGGTTAGGAGTACAAATTTCTACCACATTTTTGGAAAGCATTTTATATAGATTTATACTAGTAAAAGGGTAATATGCTAATTAGACCGGGTTGACCAGACATCTTCCAGTCATCCGGTCCTCCTTCTGGACAAAGCCATGGTGGTGGAGGCTGAGGCAGAGGTGGTTAGGCAGAGGTGGCAGGGAAGCAGTAAGGGGTGATCAGGCCGGCAGGGGAGGGCAGCTGGAGTGAACAGGCCAACAGAGGAGGGGAAATAAGGGTGATCACAATCATGCCAGTAGGCAGAGGGGTTAGGGGCAGGCAGGCAGGCAGAGGGGTTAGGGGTGATCAGACAGGCAGGCAGGTAAGTGGTTAAGAGCCAGCAGTCCCATATTGTGAGAGGGATGCCTGACTGCAAGAGGGATGTCCCTACGGGATTGGGCCTAAACCGGCAGGCCAGACATCCCCCGAGGGGTCCCAGATTGGGTTGAGAAGCCCTCATAGCCCATGCACAAATTTCATGCACCGGGCAGCGAGTATCTCAATAATTATGGAAGGAACTCATGGTTCCTAAGTTCTTACTCTCAATTCTAAATTATGTCTAATGAAATAATCAGATGCAGACTATAAATCAAAATGTGTATCACTTCATAAAAACAAAAAATAAAGAAGTTAACTATGTGTTCAAAAATAGGGGAATGAATGAATAATCTACATTTCAAATGGTAAAATAACACACAAGTGAATTTGATGAAAAATTAATAAATTTTCAAAGTATGCTTAATAACATGTAAACATTCTCACAATATAGTGATAAAAAGGTAGAACCTAAAATTACATATCAGTGCCAATTTAAAAACCTGATATAAATTTATAATGCATGTTTAAGATAAAACTTAGTAAGAAATGTTATAAAATATTTGCCTAGGTCAGTGGTCGGCAAACTGCGGTTCGCAAGCCACAGGCGGCTCGCAAGCTTTGGTTTGTCACTCTGTTGACTAATGAGTTTGCCAACCACTGACCTAGACTCTCGATTCCAATAATCACAGGCTGTTGTTGTTCTTTGTGATTAAGTTCCTATACTGGTCATTGGCAAACTCATTAGTCAATAGAGCAGCAAACCGCTGCTCATGAGCCGCAGTTTGCCAATTACTGGTCTAGGTGATTATTAAACGATGGGGTTATTACCAATTTTTGTCATCATCATAATTTCTGGGAAGCTTCTGGACAGTGAGTTGAGAAAACATTATATATGGCAGCTCCCTCCCTCTATCCCACCCTAGCCCTCTGAATACATGCAAAGATTAGGCACACTTTTGCTAAGTACATTGCGCCTTTCTTAAGATTCCTAAAGGCTACTTTGCTGGACATTTTCATTGTCATTCACAATTTTGAACTGATGTTTAAGTCAAAAAAATAAATATAAGTCACAAGTTAGTAATTCTTCATGGTTAAGATTGTAAAATCAGCCCTAACTGGTTTGGCTTAGTGGATAGAGCATCAGCCTGCAAAGGGAAGGGTCACGGGTTCGATTTTGGTCAAGGGCATATACCTTGGTTGTGAGTACATCTCCAGTAGGGAGTGTGCAGGAGGCAGCTGATAGATGTTTCTCTTTCACTGATGTTTCTAACTCTCTAACCCTCTCCCTTCCTCTCTGTAAAAAAATCAATAAAATATATTAAAGAAAAAAAAGATTGTAAAATTAGCCCTAGCCAGTTTGGCTTAGTGGATAGAACATTGACTTGTGGACTGGAGGGTCTTGGGTTTGATTCCAGTCAAGAGCATGTATGTAGGTTCTGTTCAGGGCATGTACTTGAGGCAACCAATCAATGTGTCTTTCTCACATAATGTTTCTCTCTGTCTCTCCCCATCCCTTTCACTCTCTAAAAAACTCAATGGAAAATATCCTTTGGTGATGATTAACAAAAAACAGAAGAATTGTAAAATCACAATAGTATGCAATTGTTTCCAGATGTCCCCATGCAGCATCACTCACTGAGTCCAAGTGTATGTTACTATGTCTGCACACACATACCTTTTCAGTCTTCATATCTTTGGTATTAAACTTAGTGTAATCTTCTTTTGCTTCTACAGGCTCATCTGATAACTTTACCTTCTGCAAATGTTAGAGCAGTGAAATGGTGTAAAACGCCACTTTGACATAACAATCAACTTAAAAAGAACCAATGTGCAATATGGACCCATACTAAGGCCAAATTAAGCAGCTGACCCTGTAAATTTTTTCTTTAACAAGCTCCTTTACATTTTGCTGATTATCTAGAGAATTAAGTCACACAGCCCTTCTGAGGAATAGTTTTGGTGATGGGGGACATAAGTCCTAGCCCTAATCTCTAGGAGTATTAATCACATGTTTGCATGTACTAAGGACAGACTGCTGACTTCCAGGAAAGTTTGCAGGCACAAAAGCAAAGACTAGAATTTCTTTTAAAGTGTTCAGCCAGAATCTCCACTTCATTTACCTCCTGGGCTGGTATAATGCCTGTTTAAAAACAGAACTTATTATCATCTTTATATAGTTTCATGCTGTTACCTCCTTTTAATTCAATCATCTCATTTTATCATGTAAGAACAACTTCACAAAGCAAGCAGCCAGAGGGAGAAGGAAGCACAGAGATGTTAAATAAAAAACTTAAGGCCACGGAGCAGAGCACATAGGGTGAGATCTCAATTTCTGTACAAGTGGTCTTTCCATTAGGCACAATGCAACTAAGTAGACTTTTACTTCGTGTTTCCCCCTTTCACATGAGCATTTTGCACCAATGAGGGTGAGAATCTTGTCAAGAGCTAAACTTAGCCTTAATGTTCACATTATAGAGGAATCATGCCACATTTATTATGTAAAGGGCACATAGCAGGGCTGATAAGTCTTCAACATACAGTATTGAGTACACAGAGATCCCAACTCAAAATTTTACAGATCTTCAGGTATAGGGGGGATAAATGATGAAGAAAAAAATAATAATAAAATAAAGAAAAAAATAATTTTGCAGATCTCCAAGTTCTTTGTGGACACCAGGTTGACAAGATTCAATATGGATCCACCCTAGGAAATACATATTTGTTCCCAGCTTCACTCTTCACACCCCAGCTTTTGCTAAACACAGAACTGGAGGGCGTTAAAAGATGCCACAGCCCATGTATATCAGGGGATAAAATGACATCCTTGAATTTCTTCACTGGAATAAAGAGAGGGGCATCTAGGAATATGTCACATAATGGGGAAAATCTTCTCCACACCACACAGTAACCTCTAGCAAATGAATCTTCAAAAGAAAAAGACTAGTTTATCATGTATGAACTATGTACCAGCAAAGTGAATGTAAGTGATCAAGCAACATTCTTAAACATATATGTTTCTATTAAAATTAAGATATGTTTAGATGATGCACATTTTTACTTCAACTGGGAAAGTAGAACGCATAGGTGATGATGAAGGCTATAATAGTTTCACAATGAAAAAAAAACTTAACATTCTGAGGATGTTTGCTTTTCTCCTATGGCAAAATGTTCTAATATGGATGATGTCATAAACATATGGGCTTATTTGCTTTTCACTGATAAGTCAAATAAAAATGGCAAGAGATTTAGATGATAGATGTTTCCTTATAAATATTAAACATATAAAAAGATGACTGACTTTTTTAGGTGCTTCATCAGCTCACTCTCAAAGAAGACACTAGTTATAAGTTCTTATAAAGAAGAAAATGATGGTGATAGTATCTGCACATAGCTAGTTTTATGTTATTCCCAGCACATTGTTGAATATATTGAAAAACTAGAAAAACCCATAATTGTTGCATTGATTTATCTTTGTTGTTATTGTTGTTGTTATTTAAAAGACTGGAGTTGAGTAGTTGCAACAGAGATCATTTGCTTCACGAAGTCTAAAATACTAACTGGCCTCCAGATTTGGGGGATTGTTTCGGGGAAAAAAAAAAGTGATTCAGAAAGATGTATACCATTGGTAACAAAGTTTCTGACTAAATGGGTACAGCTCTGGAAAGAAAAGAGCAAAGGGCAGAGGACCACCAGAATTAATGTTTATCATTCTTACAAATGATTTGCAAGAAGTAACTGAGAAACATCTCCAAATCCACGGATTGCTTTAGGCTTTGCAATCTGACAGTGTTAATTCAAAAGATGGGAGAGGATGAGGGCTGGAAGCTGAGTTTCAACAGAGGCACACATCTGATAGTAAGAAAGTAATGCAAAACACGGCTCCCTGCTATCGATTACAACACAGACACCTTTGAGCCATTAGAATGTATTTTCTGAAATTATACTAAATTACTGTAAAAAGCAATCAAATCCTGGACAGGAAAGCTAGCAGAAGACATTGTCCTATACTTGTTTAAAATGTTGTACTTCACTCAGTACAGTTTGCACTGTGCACACTGGAGCCCCAGGAAGATACAATAGAGGAGGAGACCTCGAAAAGCAGCTAAAATAATTCAGGAGACAAAGCTGAAATTTAAAAGAAGCAGGATGCCAAGACCTAAATCGGGACTTTGCAAACTATTGTCTATGGGTCAAATTCAGCTGGCCACCTGGCTTTCATTAATGAAGTTTTTTTGGGAACAGAGCTCACTGGTTCACTCATGAATTGTATGTGGCTGTCTTTGCACTTTTAACAGCGGAGTTGAGTAGTTGCAACAGAGACCACCTGCTTCATGAAGCCTAAAATACTAATTGACCTTTACAGGATAAGTTTGCTGACCCCTCACCTAATTCATAAATGAAGAAATCTCAAACAACTTACATTCTGAAAATTAAAACAGAAAACTGGATCTAAGAAAAGTAAACTTATGAAACATATCACCCTAGACAGAATCAAAAGCTAAAGGCTTCAAGAAATTATAGCAGGGAGATTAAGGAGAGGTGGGGTAGATAAGAGATCAATCAAAGGACTTGTGGATCCATGCATATAAGCATAACCAATGAACACAGACACTGGGGGGCTTGGGGTATGCCTGGGAGGGAGGGGGGCAATGGGGAGATATGTATACATGTAACACAATAAAAAAAAAAAGAATAGGTTCAGAGCCATTCATAAATTATCTCTTAGTTACTAAGGAAGATGGGTATTTCAGAGAAAAATTCATTCCTGTCTTCTCAGTTAAGACAATTATGTCTCTGTCCCCTAGTGCCATTGTCAGAGACAGTGGACCACTGTATTGGAAAAAGTGTGGCTTGTCTTCTGCCCAGTGCTATTCCCTTAGAGAGTGAAAGATAAACCTCCTTTGATAATCAGCTGAAAATGACCCAAACTCCCACTGATGTATTATAGATTTTTCATCTTTTCTAAAAATCAAAGTAACAAATGTTTTTAGAGCTAACATCACCTCCAAACAAGACACGATACAAAAAAGTCCTGAGAATGTTGGCCAACTTGAAGACAGGTAAAAAGAAAAGTTGTTCAATGTCCACTTTACATTCTAAGGCATTTGCTATTCTGCTGGCAGGAGAATGGCCCCACTGACAGACTGGCACATGTGTCTATTGCCCTGTCTCGGAGGTCAGGCTGGACTGGATGCCACAGTGTGCCACCCGGTGTGGTGTGTGACTGACTTCTCTGTTCTCCAATCTGGAGACAAACACAGCTGCAGCCTAAGTGCAGAGGAACTAGGGGTGGCAGTTTGAGAACATCTGAAAAATGGAAAGGCTTTCTATTACAGATAAGTATTATACATAAACTAGATGTCCCCTCAGCCCAGCCTGCACCCTCTCCAATCCAGGACCCTTGGGGGATGTCCGACTGCCATAATTCTGGACCACTGGCTCCTAATTGCTCACCTGTCTGCCTACCTGGTCACCCCTAATTGCCCCCCCCCCCCGTGGGCCTGATCACCCCTCAATGCCTCTGCTTGCTGGCCTGATCGCCCCTAATGACCCCTTGCTGTGGGCAAGGTCACCCTCAATTGCCCCCTCCCTATCAGCCTGGTCGCTCCTAACTGCCCCACACCCCATCAGCCTGGTTGCCCCCAACTATCCCTCTCTGCCAGCCTGGTTGCCCCTAACAGCTTCCCTTGCCAGCCTAATTGCTCCAAACTGCCTCTCCTGCTGGTCTGGTTGCCTCCAACTGCACCCCTCCCTCCTGCTGACCTGGTCATCGCTAAATGCCTCCCTTACCAGCCTGGTGACCCCTTAAAGTCTCTGCCAGCCTGCTCATCCACATAGCCTGATTGTTCAGTCATTTGGTCATTTCTCAGGCCAGCCCTGGGTGGCTAGTAGCTGATACCCGAGGCTTGCCTGCGCCTTAGCCTGGCCCTGGGTGGCTGGGGGGTTGTGGGGGCTGAGTGAACTGGGGAACTCCAAAGGCAGGCATTCAGAGCAGCTGGACCCGCCTGAGGGTGGGCCCAGCTGTGCCATGTGCCTGCTGTCCTGGCAAGGCAGAGGGGATTGGGCACTGCCATCTTGAGGCTTTGGGCGCCACCATATTTGAGGGTGTGGCAGTCAATTAGTATATTCCCTCCATATTAGCTGTGGGCACCACCATCTTTGAAATGGCGCGAGGGATAATTAGCATATTCCTTTTTTATTAGATAGAATATCTACTATATTTTTATAAATATATCTGGCCAACCAACTCTTATTTGGGTTTTAACAGTATGTTGTTATTCAGGTAAAATCTACAAAAAAAAAAATTGATGGCAAGCCCAGTAAAATCTTTATTCCACATAATGTCACTCTATGCAAGATGGATTTAGAATGCGTTAAAATACCAGGTGTACCTGTTAATAATGCAGATTTTTTTCAATAGATGGAATTACACATATGTTGATATATATGTGATTTGATATGTATGCTATTTTGTTGTATTGGCAGCAAGCTTCAAAACTTCATATGTCAAATTCGCTGAAGGTGTGAATATCATAGATATTTTATGATTAAAAATGTCAAATTTCGTGCCCCCATAAATAGAGCTTTTGTGGGAAGTTTTAATTTATTACTTTATTTTGAAGAAAAGTGCTGCTGAAAGTTATTATATACTTTGGGAAGCTTATGGTGAACATGTTCCAACTCAAGATACTTGTGAATGCTGGTTTAAACACTTTAAAAAGTGATGATTTTAATGTGAAAGACAAAGAATGTCCAGGTCAACCAAAAAAGTTTGAAGACCAACAATTACAAGTATTATTGGATGAAGATGTGTCAGCAAACAATTTCTAATTGTTTACAAGCAGTGGGAAAGATTTTAAAGGAAGGAAAATGGGTCCCATATCAACTGAATGAAAGACAAATGGAAAACCAAAAAGTCATCAGTAAAATGTTGCTTCAATGGCACAAAATAAAGTCTTTGTTGCATTAGTGACTGGTGATGAAAAGTCGATTTATTTTGAGAATCCCAAATGCATAAAATCATGGGTTGATCAACATTGACTGCAAGGCCAAATTGCTTCAGAAAGAAGACAATGCTCTACATTTGGTGGGATCAGGAAGGTGTGGTGTATTATGAGCTTCTAAAACCAAGTGAAACTGGCCGAGACCGGTTTGGCTCAGTGGATAGAGCATCGGCTTGCGGACTGAAAAGTCCCAGGTTCGATTCTGGTTGGGGGCATGTACCTTGCTTGCGGCCACATCCCCACTGTGGGGCGTGCAGGAGATGGCTGATCAATGTCTCTCTCTCACCAATGTTTCTGACTTTCTATCTCTCTCCTTTCCTCTCTGTAAAAAGTCAATAAAATATATTTAAAACCAAGTGAAACCGTTAATATTGATCACTACTGACAACAAATAATCAATTTGAGCCATGCTTTGATTGTGAAATGACCAGAATGTGCCAGAAGACATGGCAAAGTAATTTTGTTTCATGATGACGCACCATCACACACTTCAAAACCAGTTAAAGACACTTAAAAGATCTTGCCTGGGAAGTATTAACCCACTGCTGTATTCACCAGACCTTGCTCCTTTAGATTGCCACTTGTTCCGATCAATGCCACACACACTTTCTGAGCAGTACTTCAAAATGTACGAAGAAGAGAAAACTGGGTCTCTAAATGGTTTGCCTCAAAACAAGAAAAGTTCTATTGGGACGGATCTACAAATTACCTGAAAGATGGGGAAAATGTGTAGCTAGCAATGGACATTATTTTGAATAAAGTACTTTTGATGTTTCTCTTGAAATTATTGTGTTTTCTTGGATTACAAAATCTGCATTATTAACCGGTACACCTGGTATACTAAAACAAACTAAATGTATGTGGTAAAAGTATAATATTTTTCCAGGTTCTCCAAGATATCTTAATCACAGCTTCTTACCTTTGATGGAGGTTTTGGCAATGAAGCTGAATATTCTGGAAGCCTACAGAATGAAAAATAAGATTTCTAGTCTTGGTTTTTCATAGACAAGCAAACAGAAAACCTGGCCTATTTCAAATTCAGTAAGTCTTCCTTCTGACAGCTTCACCTTTATATACATTAATGTACAATCATTGCAGTGTAAAGAATGAAATGTATCTTAGTGAATAAATCTTAGCCCTAGCTTGTTTGGCCCAGTGAATAGAGCACTGGCCTGCTGACAGTAAGGTCCTGGGTTCTATTTCAAGGGAAAGTATCATGTTGAGAAAGCACATTAACTCATCACACACATGAAATCTGAAAAAGTTGCCTAAATCTAGGGAAAAAAACACATTTTTTAAAAAGGTAAAGTCTTACATTATAAAGGAACATAAATGAAGTCATTCTTAAGCCCTTCTGTCCTTTAATGACACAAGACTCTACTTTTTCCTTTTCTGGATTCCAAGTGCTGGGTGTAATAAAGTTACTCAGTGAACATCTTATTTTTTAGTTCAGACAATTCCAATTTCAACATCTAATGAAAATGGTACAAATCTTTAATGTAGCTTTCAAAAATATTCCACACACCACCTACTTTCTTTGCCACTTTTATTTCTATTAAAATGATCAAAAGAACCAAATTTATTAAGTCTAAGGGGGGATAAAATTGTAACATAGTTCACTGTCCAAAATCACACCAACCCTAACACAAGTTCTCCCAATTAGTGTCCACTAAATCAATTCATTTTAATCAAGGGATGTCCATTAAAAATCAACTCCAAACCATAGGGTTTATGACATAATTCTAGACTAATTTCTTATCAGAAACAGTGATATGCTAAGCCATAAAGAAATATTTCTGGAACAGTAAGAAATGAAAAGGTACTCCTTAATTATGACTGAAGATGAACAATACTCACTTTAAATATTTAGATAGGTCATCACTTAATTCTTTAGTGATGTAATCAGATATCAGGCCATGGGCATAGCAAATATAGTCCTCTGAAAGAAACAGAAGAGTTAAAAAATATATATATATACACACACACTAACAATTATAAAAGATTTAAAGTCAAATTGACCAGAGTTCAAATTCTGACTTTATCTGGCCTTAAAAACTCAAGCTTCTACCTGTTTCCTCATGTATAAAATGGGGATGCTAATGTATATCTGTCAGAGTAGTGAGGTGATATGATGGATGAAGATATAAGATATCCAATATATGATCATAAGTACAACACAGTAGATGTCCACTAAATGACAGCTAAAACCCAAATTCCAGGTTGTTTTCTTAGTTGAGGCCCTTGAATACGAAATATTGTTGGCCCTTTGAAAAAGAATAATTGTTTCTCTAAGTCTGTTTCAATATAGAATATATTTAATTATTGAACAGTAATGATATGCTCATTTAAGTAATAAGCTTTATCATAGTTCTAAACATTATATTATACTAGACTCCTGGTGCATGAAATTCACGCACAGGAATGGAGTGGTGGGTCTATGTGTTTTCCTCAACCCAGCCTGCACCCTCTCCATTCTGGGATACATTGAGGGATGTCTGACTGCCTGTGTAGTCACCTAACTGTTCCCCTGCCAGCCTGATAGACATCTAACTGCTCCTCTGCCAGCCTGATTGCTCCTAACTGCCCTCCCCTATACACCTGGTCCCTCCCAACTGTCCTCCCCTGCAGGCCTGTTCCACACCCCCCCCCCAAACTGCCCTACCCTGACAGCCATCTTGTGTCCACATGGGGGTGGTCATCTTGTGTGTTGGAGTGATGGTCAATTTGCATATTACCACTAAGTGCTCAGATTATTATGATCTCTGAATGCATAATAATCTGGCCACTCATATATATTAGAGGCCCGGTGCATGAATTTGTGCATGGGTGGGTTCCAGCCAGCCTGGCCAGGGGAAGGAGACATGGGCAGTTGGCCAGCCTGCCTGCTGGTTGAACTCTTGATTGAGGGAACAATTTTCATATTAGCCTTTTATATTATAGGACATACACTAGGTGGCCATGATTATTATGCTTTCATAGATCATAATAATCTGGTCACTCAGTGTATAGGCCAGTGGTCAGCAATCGTGGCTTGTGGTTTGCCGCTCTGTTGGCTAATGAGTTTGCCGACCACTGGTATAGGATATTCTTCCAAACTAAACAAACAAACAAACAAACAACAACAACAAAAAACCTAAACTCAGCAGAATGTATAATCAGTGATTGTAAAGCATTTGGATTCTTGGTACTGAGTGTTAATTAAATGCAGTTACATAAGACAATAAAATCTGTTTTAAAGCCCTGTTCCTTAACTCAGTATTTTATACAAGGGATAATCAAATTTAATCATAAAATGGGATAATCCCATTGGGATATAAATTATCAATATCCCAGGTTTGTTGCTAAGATATTTATTAGCTTCTTTTTTCCTTTCTCTTCTCCCTTCAAGTTAAGGTAACAACTTGCCCAGTATTTGTTAGAAAGTGTCTGCTTTTTGGATTACCTGATCTCAAAAAGTCTTCAGTATGAGATTTTTATTGCTAATGTAGAAATGGGACACTTCTCAAAATGTGCTCATGGTTCTGATCTAGCAATTATCCAATGAGTCATAAATGGACAAAACAATTTTAAGAATGTCATCATATCCTTTGTTTGCTTCTTTAGGTAGCATATCAAGCTAAAGATCTTGAAAAAGAAACTAGCATAAAGAGTGGCTGGGACACTAAATTGCAATATATCCTTATATTTACTAGTAGAGATTAGTAAATATATGAAGATATCTCTGGACTAAGAGCAGACAACCTGGCCTCCCAGCCAGGATGGTGACCTGGAATAGTCGTCCACTTCTCTGAGACTACAACTTCTCATTTTGAATTTATTTTTTTAAATCTTTATTATTGAAAGTATTACACATGTTCCCTTTCTCTCCCATTGACCCCCTCTACCATACCTACCCCAGGCCCTCATCACCCCACTGTCTGTATCCATGGGTTATGCATATATGCATACAAGGTCTTTGGGTGATTACCTCCTACTCACCCACCCTCCCTGCCTTCTCTCTGAGATTCCACACTCATGTTTTCATGTCTCAAGATCCATTCAGTTCATATAAATAAGATCATGTGTTACTTGCCTTTCTCTGACTGATTTCACTTAGCATGATGCTCTCCAGGTCCCTCCTTGCTGTCTTAAAGGGTAAATGATTCTTCTTCTTTACTGTTACATATTTTGTGTTATAAATGTAACAGTTTTCTTTTATCTACTGATGGGCATTGGGCTGTCTCCAGATCTTAGATATTTTAAATTGTGCTGCACACATTCAGGTGCATACATGCTTTCTGATTGGTGTTTCTGATTTCTTAGAATATATTCCTAGAAGTGGGATCACTGGATCAAATGACAGTTCCATATTTGAGTTTTTGAGGAAACACCATACAATTTTCCATAAGTGCTGCACTAGTCTGCATTCCCACCAGCAGTGTACTAGGATTTCCTTTTCTCCACATCCTCACCAATACTTGTTATTTGTTGATTTGTTGATGGTAGTCATTCTGACAGATGTGAGGTGATATAAAACTCATTGTCATTTTAATTTGCATCTCTCTGATGATCAGTAAACTTTGAACATTTTTTCATATGTCTGTTGGCCATCTGTATGTCCCCTTTGGAGAAATGTCTATTTAGGTCTTTTGCCCATTTTTTAATTGAATTATTTGTCTTCCTTATGTTAAGTTACATGTGTTCCTTATATAATTTGGATATTAACCCTATATCAGACATCATTGCCAAATATATTCTCCCATACAGTGGGCTCCCTTTTCATTTTGTTGATTGCTGGAAGCGAATTTCAGCATGTCAGTAGGACTGAGTCATCTGGGATGGCTGAGGGCATCTTCCTCAAACCTGAATAGGATAATTGCTTGCTGTCAAACAGCTCAGGGCATTTTATTGCCTCCTGTTGACCCAATACCTAAAGAGCTATAGGCTATTCCCCAAACTAACAATGCTTCTGTACCCTTTGAAACCTTACCCTTTGAAGTGTATTATGTCCACCTTGCCTTAGGACAGTGGTTGGCAAACTGTGGCTTGTGAGCCACATGTAGCTCATGAGCAGCGGTTTGCCACTCTGTTTACTTGTTGACTAATGAGTTTGTTAACCACTGGACTAGACTAAATGTTACCATGTAGTTGGAAGCTGTGAGGATTAGGCAATTGTGGCATATTGTGTGCAAAGAGGTAAAGGGTAGTATATGATAGTGGTCGACAAACTCATTAGTCAACAGAGTGGCAAACCACAGCTCACGAGCCACATGTGGCTTGCAAGCTGCAGTTTGTCGACCACTGCCATAGGACAAATTGTGTTAATGAACAGCATGGGGTCTTTAGACAAGGGGTAGTCTTCAGTTTCTTTAGCTGAAGATCCTCTGACCTCCCAATACCTTTCAAAATTATCTTTCATCATTGGACTCCTTCTTGAATCTATGCATCAGCCCCTTTCTCCAGATTGCTGAACCTTTTGTAAGGCTGGAACAAGAACTCTAGCAGTTGATGGTTTCTTTTGCTGTGCAGAAACTTTTTATTTTGATGTAGTCCCTTTTGTTTATTTTCTCCTTAGTTTCCTTTGCCCTAAGAACAATGGTTCCCAATGTAGGGCACATGCCCCACAGGGCATAATTTGATTTTTAAGGACGACAATTTGAGAATGAGTTATTAACAGTGAATTTTTTGCATTTCTTATGGTTCTAGGGGCCTCATATATAGTATATGAATACATATTATATCATATTTATGCATTTCAGTTCTCTGAAACTTTACTTGCTATTTTTTCATATCACTTCATATTATTATCATTTTTTTAAACAATTTCTAGGTGATATCTTCATCAGTACTTCAACTTCAACTGTCCTTTTGTTCTTTTGTTTTTCTCTTTCCTGGATGCCATGTTCTCTGGAAGCTTGTTTAGACCAAGTTTATGGCCTTTTAGGCTTCCTTCACCACATGCAGAGGAGTTCACTTTTTGAATAATAAGAATTATATGTCACAAGGGGGCATCAGAATTTTAGAGATGCTTAGGTGGGGCATTGCTAAAAAAAAGATTGGGAACCACTGCCCTAGGAGATGTATTTGTAAATGTATTGCTACGAGAGATGTCTGAGATTTTGCTGCCTATAGTTTCTTCTAGGATTTTTATGGTTTTATGACTTATATTTAGGTATTTTATCCACTTTGAGTTCATTATTGTGTATAGTGTAAGTTGGTGGTCTAGTTTCTTTTATCTTTTACCTAATTTTCCCAACACCATTTATTGAAGAGCCAGCTTTCCTTCATTGTATATTCTTATCTCCTTTGCCAAATATTAATTGAGCATGATGGCCTGAATTGATTTCTGGGATCTCTGTTCTGTCCATTTATCTATATGCCTATTCTTGTGCCAGTACCAGACAGTTTTGAATATGGTGGCTGTGTTGTATAACTTGGTATCTGGTATTGTGATTCCTCCAACTATGTTTTTCTTTTTCAAGACTGCTGTAGCTATGGGGGTCAGTTTTGGTTTCATATAAATTTTTGAAGTATTTGTCCCAGATCTGTGAAATATGCCATTAGCATTTTAATAGGGATTACACTGAATCTGTAGATTGTTTTTGGTAGTATGGCCATTTAAACGATGTTGATTCTACCAATCCATGAACACAGTATACTACTCAACTTGTTTATATATTCTTCTATTTCTTTTTCAATGTCCTTTAGTTTTCCGAGTACAAGTCTTTTACCTTCTTGGTTAAGTTTATTCTTTAGTATCTTACTTTTTTTGTGTGAATTCATTATTGGTGTATAAAAAAGCCATCCATTTTTGGTTACTGATTTAGTATCTTGCTATATTACTAAATTCATTTATTAAATCTAGTAGTTTTTTTGTGTGGAATCTTTCATTTTCTATGTACAATATCATATCATCTGTGAATAATGAAAAGTTTTGTGGCTAGTACTTTCAGTACTATGTTGAATAAGAGTGGTAAAAGCAGACATTCCTGTCTTGTTCCTATTTTTAGGGGAAATTTTTTTAGTTTTTGCCCACTGAGTATTATGTTTGTCATAGGTTTGTCATATATGGCCTTTTTATCATATTGAAATATGCTCCCTTTATTCCCACTTTGCTGACAGTTTTTATCAAAAATGGTGTTGGGAGGAGAGAAAATGGCGGTGGAGTAGACAGATGCGTCTGGAGCTTTGTCGCTGGGCAGAAGGAGACAGAGCGGCTGAGAGTCACACTGGGAGTGTTTGTTGGCAAGTTAAGAGTCAGTTATCCTCCAAGAGAAGGCGGGGAACTGCTGGACGGGGCTCTCCCGGCCGGGCAGCCCCACTGCCACGGGGTTTTTGTCCGCCTGAGCCACCAGCATGAATGCGGAGACCATGCCATCTTTCAGAGGGAGATAGATGTCTGCGGAAATCTGAAGCCGGCGGCTGCGCACCCATCAGGCAGCTGGGGACCCGGGGACCCAGAACTCCGCCCTCCAATCGGCAGACCCGCAGCGGAATCAGAGATCCACAGAGCACACTGAAAGGAGAGAGAACTACAAAACCAGACACCCGGAGAAGAAAGACCATGGGCAGAAAAAGGAACAGCCCACATAAGACAGAAAGGCAGGTTTCACCAGAAAAGGAAGTAAACGAAATAGAAGCAGAAATAAGCCAGCCAGAGAAAGAGTTCAGAGAAACGATCATAAGGTGGTTGAAAAGAATGGAAGACAAATTCGACAATATGAGTAAGAGCCAAGAGGAAGTGAAGACTCAAGAGGAGATGAAGAAGCAGCAAGAAGAAATGCAGAAGAAACTAGATGAGGTGCAGAATAAACAAGAAGTAATGAACAATGACATCACTGCTATAAAGAACTCGATAGAAAGCATCAAAAGTAGACTAGAAGAAGCAGAGGACCACATCAGTGAGCTAGAAGACACAGTAGGAAAAAATACCCAAGTACAGCAGCTTCTAGAAAAAAAATTAAAAAGCAGAGGAAAGTCTAAGGGAACTTTGGGATAACATGAAACAAAACAACATCCGTATAATTGGGGTTCCAGAAAGAGTGGAAACTGAACAAGGATTAGAGAACATGTTTGAAGAAATAATGACAGAAAATTTCCCCAGTATAGAAAAGAAAAAATCCACACAAATCCAAGAAGCTCACAGAGTCCGAAGCAAAATGAACCCCAACAAAGCAACACCAAGGCACATTATAATTAAATTGGCAAACACTAACGACAAAGTAAGAATCTTAAAGGCAGCCAGAGAGAAAAAGAATGTTACCTACAAAGGAACTCCCATAAGACTAGCTACTGACTTCTCAACAGAAACTCGTCAGGCCAGAAGGGAATGGAATGAAATATACAAAGTCATGCAAAGGAAGGGTCTGAATCCAAGAATACTGTACCCTGCAAGACTCTCAATCAAAATTGAAGGTGAAATCAAAAGCTTCACAGACTAAAAAGGACTAAGGGAATATATTACCACCAAACCAGCAATGCAAGAAATGTTAAAGGGTCTGCTGTAATAAAAAGAAAGAGGAAGCGAAGAAGGAGCTCGGGGGTAAGGACTAAAAATGGCAACAGATAAGTACTTATCAATAACTTTAAATGTAAATAGATTAAATGCTCCAATCAAAAGACATAGGGTTACCGATTAGATAAGAAAACATGATCCATATATCTGCTGTCTGCAAGAAACCCACCTCAGGAAAAGAGATGCACACAGAATGAGGGTGAAGGGATGGAACATGGTATTTCAGGCAAATGGAAATGAAAAAAAAGCTGTGGTTGCAATACTTATGTCTGACTAATTAGATCTCAAAGTGAAGGACATAACAAGAGATAAAGAAGGCCACTTCATAATACTAAAGGAAACAATCCAACAAGAAGAAATAACTCTGGTAAACATATATGCACCCAATATAGGAGCGCCTAAATACATAAAAAAAAAACAAACCTCTTGGAGGACATTAAGGGAGAGATTGACAGCAATATAATCATAGTAGGAGACTTTAATACCAAACTGTCACCATTGGACAAATCCTCTAAAAAAAAAAAAATTAGCAAAGAAACATCAATCCTAAATGACTCACTAGACCAGATGGAATTAACTGACACCTTCAGAGCATTTCACCCCAAAGCCACAGAATATACATTCTTCTCCAGTGCACATGGTTCATTTTCAAAGATTGATCACATGGTGGGTCATAAGAAAAGTCTCTTCAAATTCAAGAAGATAGAAATCATATCAAGCATTTTCTCAGACCACAGTGGGCATAAAACTGGAAATCAAATATAAAAAAAAAATAGAAAGAAATCAAACACATGGAGACTAAACAGCATGCTATTAAACAATGATTAGGTAACCGGAGAGATCAAGGAAGAAATAAAAAACATCATGGCAACAAATGACAATACAACAATACAAAATTTATGGGACACAGTGAAAGCAGTCTTGAGAGGGAAGTTCATAGCCCTACAAGCCTACTGCAAAAAAACAGGAAACAATGGTAATAAATCACCTAAACCTACAACTCAAAGAGCTAGAAAGAGAGCAACAAGAAAAGCCCAGTGTACTCAGAAGGAAGGAAATAGTGATAATCAGAGTGGAGATAATCAACTAGGAGACCAAAGAAACAATTCAAAAGATCAACAAAACAAAGAGATGGTTCTTTGAAAAGGATAAACAAGAAGCAAAGAGAGAAGACCCAAATAAACAAAATCAGAATTTAAAGAGGAGAAATGACAAAAGACCTTGCGGAAACACAAAGGATTGTTAAAAAAAAAATACTATCAACAACTCTATTCCAACAAATTGGACAACCTACAAGAAATGGACATTTTCCTAGAAAAATATAACCTCCCAAAACTCAATGAGGAGGAAGCCAAACATCTCAATAGTCCAATAACTATGGAAGAAATTGAAGCAGTCATCAAAAAGCTTCCAGCAAATAAAAGCCCGGTACTAGATGGCTACAGAGGAGAGTTTTACCAAACATTCAAGGAAGAATTAAAACCTATACTCCTCAGATTATTCAAAAACATTGAAGAAGAAGGAATACTTCCAAACACCTTATAAGAAGACAGCATCACCCTAATACCAAAACCAGATAAAGACAACACAATGAAAGAGAATTATAGGCCAATATCTCTCATGAACATAGATGACAAAATCTTTAAGAAAATTCTAGCAAATCGGATCCAGAAGTACATCAGAAAGATCATACACCATGACCAAGCAGGATTCATCCCAGGAATGCAGGGATGGTACAATATCCGCAAATCAATAAATGTGATACATCACATAAACAAATTGAGAGATAAAAATCACATAGTCATATCAATTGATGCAGAAAAAGCATTTGACAAAATCCAACACC